>OMOT01068222.1:0-10123 GCA_900312575.1 Acanthochaenus luetkenii | reverse complement strand
TTGACTGCAAGACCTACGCGCTACCGCTCGGCCACGAACGCTTACGTCTATAAGGTGAAAATACTTTTATAAGACAACGCCGTCACTGTCGCGTAGTGTTAAACTAGGTTCTCGCTAATGTTTCACAGCAATCTCAATAAACTCACAAATCTCTCTCTCGCAATACTCTCTCGCAATAAACTCACACCAAACATTCAAAGTTGTAGGTTTCCGCCCCGCTTTTGAAACCGAGTCAGGTGTTTGTGTGACGTAACGACACTTCGACACTTCCTTCCGATACCTTTTGTCATTATCACGTGACCGGAGGTGTTTCGAAACCCTGCTCGGAACATTGTTCCGAATCAGAAAGTGTCGAAAAGGTCGATACAGTATCGAGCGTGAGTACCGAGCCGGCCATCACTACTGCTGCGTGCTACATCCCCGCCTGTCTGAGAACCCTCCTGGTAATCGACCACCACCTGTCTGACGACCCTTCTCCTGCTTCGACCCCCGGATTGTGTGAAAGCCTGAACCGTGTACCGAACTTTGGTCTGTGCCCCGACTACCTCTCAAGCGACAACCCCCGTAAGAGACTAACCCTTTGCCTCCCGAAAGCAGTAAATAAACCGCTGTTTTCCGTATATCTCTGTGTGGACATTGGTTCTGTTATCTCCGGTCCCGTGGACACTCCTTCCACCCCCGAGTGTGCCACACAGCATTTTAGACAGCCAATCAAGCAGGAACATCTTGCATGATGATGGGGAAAGTGAACTCTTTTGAAACTGAATGTCTGTGCAGCCTCCAACATTTTTGCAATTTAAAGTCCAGATCATAGCACTTTCTTCCACTTCTTTTGTACACAATGGGCCGGATCTATTAAGATCCCAAATAAAGGGTACTAATTTGCGTGTGCATTCAAAAAGTTTGGCGTTTGGTTGATGGGCATTTTGAGGGTGATTTACTAAGAATGATTGCGTAAATGACAACAGGTGCAAACATGATGGAGACAGCGGTATTTAAATGAGGGGTTTGCGTGTTTAATGGTTTGTACCATGGAGAGTTTGGACAGGCAACAGAACCGCAAGCGCAAAATGAAATTTGAGCCTATATAATTTGAGGAGTTAGTGGAAGAGGCAAATAAACATTTGGATGAGCTACAGCAAAAAAATCTGAATATGACAAAAAAGGGCACTATATGGGAGATCATCTGTGAGAAACTAAACTGCCAGTTAAAGCAGTGTTGAAGGAAAGAGGGAAATAAGAAGACACAAGTTAGATTTTCTTTAGGCTACAGTGGCTGTGAATGTTTTGTTTGGTTAAAATAGGCTACAATAAATGTTAGAGTTGTAATAGATTGTTTTGTGACTGCAGTAATGTGTAGTGTTTTTGAGAATGATTTTGCGGGGCTTAACCCAATTAGAAATTATTGAGACTGAGTATTTTGTTGGGTAATAATATTATCAGAATTTTGAAAGTGATCTCATTCATCTTTTTTCAATAAATGTTGATGTCTTTATGCATGCAGGGCATTTGCACGTTCACTTGAAACGTATTAAACAAAGACGCTCCATCAACTAAATTGCGTTCAGGTTTGATAGATCACAGTGCATGTACTACATTAATCTATTTACATTTTCTCCTCCCAGTATTGTGCAAAATAGCGTATAAACGCCCCATATAGCATATTCATTGAAGCAAAAGTGCTAACTGGGTAAGGAGTGTTATTTTATACATTTAAAAGACGCAGTCCTCAGTGCACACTGTTAGTAGATCAGTTTGTACATTTATTTGCGCGCGCTATGAATTTGCACACGTTTTTACACACTCAAACCTTTAGTAGATCCGGCCCATGACATACATTAAAATGGTCGTGAAGGATGGCATGAGACATTTTCAATCAATAACATAAGGAAGTGACAGTTTATGCTATTATGTATTATATAATTCTGTATATGATTTAATGTAATATATGTAAATATACAGTAGATATTACAAGTCTACACACACTTTCAAATGTTCAAGGCCTGAAATGAAAGCACATTAAATCAGACTTTTGATTGATTGTATTATTTCACTTTCATCTAGATATAGTAACCAGCTAAATCCAACTAAAAACAAAAGGCTACATATTTCTGACAATTTACAGTATTAAAGATGGAAAACTAAAACACCTTGCTTGCCTAACTGTACACACCCCTTACAATTCAGGGTTGTAATTGTGTTAATGATTTCACTCATCACAATCAAAAGCACAAAGCTAATTTTACCTGAATTGAAGTGATACTAATTGGATCAAATAAAACCAGGATTTCACTGGTGGTTTCTTTGTTGCATAGTCGGTGTGCAAAAACAAGAATGGGCAACAAAGAGCTAATGCAAAATCTTCAAGATCTTACTGTTGAGAGGTTCGGATTAGGAGAGAGTATAAAAACATTTCAAACACCTTAAATCTTCCCTGGAACAGGATGAAGAACAGAATGAAGAACTGGAGGAAATATGGTAGCAGCAGGACCTTGCCTAGATCAGTCCCTGCAAGATGGATGAACAAGCAGGAAGTTTGGCAGGCAGCTACAGAGTTGTCAACCTTAAAACAACTGCAGGACTGTATAGGAGAGTATGGCACATAAAAAAACAATTATTTTGGCAAGACAGAAGCCACTTCTATCTTAAAAACAACATCCAGCCCATCTTTAAAGATGCACTAGGCAATTTTTAACTGTGGCAGCTCCAAATGTCAGTGATGGGTAACTGTTTAAATTTTAAGGACTTCATTAATCAGAAATCCTATAAGGTGACATCAGTGAACTACATATCTTCTACTTAGTGTGGAGTGGAGGTGGTGAAGAGGTTCAGACATTGTTGTTGAGTCCAGCTTTCTCTGAACAGAGCAATGGCCCACTGCTGTTTAGCTTCAACTCATCACTTCCTGAGTGGATAACATTTCCAACCAGTGACCATACCAACACCAGAATTTAATTTGGGCAAATAGGGTGAACCTACAGCATCTCAATTGGTGGGGATGGGATGTTGTTCTCTGTTGCAGCCACACATCCTGATTTAGGGTCAGAGTCAGTGTTTGATTTTTTCAAGTGCACAGTATAACACAAGGTCATTCTAAGCAGTGAAAAAAATCTTAGACAGTGCAGCTTTAAATATGCAAGAAGGGACAGTCAATCTCCCAAAGCCATCTGGGAAAATGTGTTATGGTCTGATGAAACGAAGGCAGAATGTTTTGGTCTTAATTCCTAAAGATATGTTAATAAGCCAGTAGTCACCCTTCAACATGGTGGTGGCAGCATCAAGCTAGACTGGGGCTCTGCACAGGATATAATGTATGAATAGCTCCAGATACCAAACCAGAAAAAAAAGCTACCTTCAGCAAAAAACTCACATTGAAGAATAATTTAATCTTTCAAGATCACAACGATCTGAAGCCAAATCAGAAAAAGGAATGATTGAGAAAAATCAGTATCCAGGATCATTATCATGGAATAGCCCAGTCAAAGCCTGGACCTCTATCCTATAGAGAATCTGTGGACTGACCTAAAGAGGAGTTGAATAGGAGGTTCCATTGCAATTTGTGTGAGCTTGAACTCTTCTGCAAAGAAAAATGGGGAGAAAATTCCTAAATCCAGATGTTAGGTTGGTACAGACTCATTCAAACAGATTCCCTGAAACAACAAAAAAAAGTCAAGCAAAAGGTTCCTTCCTTATGTACTATTAATTGAAGGATGTGCAAATGTACACAACCAAGGTGTTTTTGTTTTCCATTTCTAATAGATTGTCAAGAATGAGTCACCTTTTTTTTACCTTGATTTTGCTGGTTGCTATGTCCTAATCAAAGTGAAAAACTTCATTTCAGGTCTTAAGGTAATAAAAACGTGAAAATTTGAAAGGGTGTGTAAACTCTTGATATTCGCTGTATATGAACTAGGGCTGGACTGATATGGGTTTTTGAATACCAATACCGATATAGATATTTTTGGGGAAAAGTGATCTCAAAGCACTCCAAAATAGGTTAAAAAGCCTTGATTCTTTTTGGCTATAACTTCTTTATCAATGAATAGCCAAACAGAATAAAGGCACAAACTATCTTTAACATCAGAAGCTAAGAAGCTTTCAGGCCTCTGATCTGTTTTTAAGAAATATATATTTTTGGATTGAAGGTGCCAATATGCAAGATCTTTATATTTGCCCATCTTCATGCCATTTCCCCCAGAATGTTTTTCTTGTCAGGGTCACTGAAACTCTGGTAAATAATAATAATAATTGTTATTATTATTATTATTATTATTTAAATACCTAATTAGAATCTATTCAGGTTAAGGGCTTCCAATAGACAACCAGTGTAATATTGAACAATTCTACAATAAATATGTAATCAATCAAACTACATCATATCTATCATATCAGAGATGGACGACACTAACTGATATTAGATTTGTATTAAAAGGCCGATATCCATCTAATATATTGGCAAACTGATGTATCGGCCTCACCCTAACATGAATGTGATTTATAACTGACCCGGAAGTAGATGATGGTTGCCGCCACCATGACTCCAACACTCTGCAGTAGGTCGCCGACCACGTGGATAAACGCTGCGCGAACACTGGTATTGCCATGGCCACCGAGCAGTGTGTGGGCGTGGCCATGAATGACAGGACTCTGACCTTCCTCGTCTATCTGGTGATAACCGGCGCCATGGCCATGTAATGTGGTAGAATGATGGAGGATATAGGCCATACTAGAGAGAGAGAGAGAGAGAGAGAGAGAGAGATTTCATTTGCTGTGTATCTGTTGCTTGATGGTACAAAGCAACATTATATTGCATTCATGTTGAGCCTGTTCTCATGACATTTCATGAAAAGAGCACAATGTCTTAAAATGGAAATGCATGCTCAGTGCACAAAAGGTGAGAGAAATATATTGCCCCACAAGGAAATGATTATATGAAAGATACACAACTAGAAACAGGCAGTTTGACACTGACAAAGCACAATGGAAAGTATGAGTGAAATTTTCATTTTCAACAAAAGTTTCTCTTATTTAACCATGAACAAAACCTTACCCTAACAAACTGTTTTAGTTGCCTAACCTTAACCTTAACCTTAACCCATAACCTTAACTGAAGTTATTTTACTTGGCTACACTTTTAGCTAACCTTTTCACATGACAAGCGGGTGAAAATGGTGTGTCCAATTCCTGCTATTGTCACATAATTGTTTCGTGGTGGAGGAACGTAATCTTCACATAATTTGTGTCCACAACATGTAAACTGTGTTTCAGATTTTTTTACAAATTTCACAGCATTTTGTGAGACTGTGCTGTTCACAATGTACAGGAAAACTGTTGGAATGACTTGGCAGTTCAAAGCACCTACTTGGAATTGTTCATGCATTCAAACTGGGCTGAGTGGGCAAAGTGTAAAGACGCCATGTTTGTAGTTTTCTGTAGACTTTAGTTCCCCTTTTTTCACACTTAACACACACCATAGTGATGAAACATTTGACTTGAATGTTTGGTTTTGCAATAAACCAAACATTGCAACGTCAACCAGAAACCGAACATCCAACAAGTAGTTGTGTCCTGCCAAGTCAAGTTTATTTACTGTAAATAGCCCTTCATCACAAGCATGTCTCAAAGGACTTTACAGAGAACCTTCGAAGATCTAACTAATCAACAATCAATCACAAAACAAAGTATTTTCTAGTAGTATTTCCTGCCACGGCATTTTAAATGTTATGATCACAAAATAATGTGATGAAAATCGTAAATGTGATTAGTTTTATTTTAAATGAATATCATTCCCTACACTTGACTACAGGAATTCCATTGTTGGTGACCTCGGAATTCAGAAATCTTGAGAAATCGGGTCCATCACCGAGTTCCCAAGTAATATTTACCTGCTGAAAGCTGAGGCTAACTGTATTTTCTAGTAGTATTTATAGTAATATCTTGGACAGTGCAGCTTTCAATGAAATTTTGGCCATGATTACAGCAATGTGCTTTTGTAACAAATCTTTGAATGTAATATATACTAATGACCCAGAATGCTGAGAACCGCTCACATGATGTTGACGATGACAGCACAGCCAGAGGTAACTAACATCACGTGGCCGTCAATCTCATAGTCGTTGCGTAAAATCCTCTCGATGGCTAAATAAACCAGAGCCCCCGTAACAATCCAGATGGACATGACTGAGATTAGTGCCCCAAGGATCTCTGTCAGCAGAATAGAATAGAATAGAATAGAATAGAATAGAATAGAATAGAATAGGAAAAGGAAAAGCAAGAATCATAATCACTTTACAAGTACAATAGATGTACAATATTTTTTCTTGTTGACATTGGTGCAGACATATTGATAACACAGTAGTACAGTACTGACACACATAGTACAGGACAACAGACCCCTAACAGATTAACATAGTGGTATATTAAGTTCCAAAACCAATAATATCCTATAGAACCAGAACCTTCAAGATTATTAAGAATTTACATAGACTTACAATGGAGACCCAGGAGATCGACACATGTACGTATATGAGTGGCCGTATGGGACAGTAGTGTATGTGAGAGGTTTATTTTCAGTGGTGTATGCATGAGCATTTCAATAGTGTATATAATCAATTTTAGGTAGTATATATGAGGATGTCATATTTCAGTAGTTTTTATGACAGGTCTTACTATTGTGTGTGTGTTTGTGTGTGTGTGAATGAATGAACATTTTCAATTTCAATAGCATATATGAGAGTGATTCAGTACGGAATGTGAGAGGTTTTCTTTAAAGTGTGTGTGAGTGTTTCAGTCGTTTATATGAGAGGGTCTCATAATATACTGTATGTATGTGAGAGGTAAAGGAGTTGTATGTGCAAGCCAAAATGTATTATGTCTCATACAGCTCCTCATACATCGACATAATCTACATAATACAATAGCTAGTCAATAGCCATATGTGTTTGAGCTGCATGGCATCCAGTATAGTGGCAGCTTTCAAGGGAAGTGGAGTGAGGCGATCAATAATAGTAAATTGTAATTTAGTACTAATAGCAAAAAGCCCTGCTTTTTCTTCCTCAACACTCTTAATCTAACAGCTGTAATCCTGACAAACATTCATCCACACACTGTATATTGTGGTGTGAATATTAAATAATGTTTACCATTTTGACTGACTGATTGATTGATTGATTCACTCACTCAATCAGCCTATCACCTATCCGTTCTGAAACATCCTCACTAAAAAAATGAACACTGAAACACTGAACCACTGAAGTATTAAGATAAAAGATAAAGTTACATTAATTATGTCTAAATGGCCAAAGTTTAGAGAAAAATATAAAAAATAGACAAAGTACATTATTTGAAGAAACTGTTGCTGGAAGTGCACAAAAGCAGGGTACCATATCCGATTTCATAAGCATACAAAGCAGTGTACCCACTTCCTCACTACACCGTTGACACTGTTATAGTATACCACCATCGGCAATGGACTAAATTAATCACTGGTGGAAAATTCCCTTGCTGATTTTTGCTTTTAAATGACCTTGCTATTTGAAATGTAGCCTAGTGCAAGATTCTCAGGGTTTCCCCATTTAAAAATAAAATCCATAATTTAGGCTATGAGTTTACTTTCATTGAGACCAAAGCACTGTTGAACACAGGGTCTATCAGTCATCTGCTGGACAAAAGCCACATTGTGACCAATGAGGCCCATATTTTGGGAGATAGCATCACATTGTCTGAGTAAAGTTAATTGTTACAACATATGCTAATGTTAAAGGACAATTCCAGGCTGATTGGAGTTTTTGCTCATTTTCTGCATTCCTTTGCTGTTTTCCATCACGTAGATCATTAGTGCTTTTCTAGTGCTTTTATCAGGTTTTTAGATATTTGCTGTTTTTCTTTTGTCCTAAATATTTTGAAATAAATGCTGTTTAAACATTACAGATTACTTCCAGTAAAAAAGAGGGCAGCAATTTAAAGCCGTAATTGTGTAAAATGAAGCTTTCATTTCCATTTCATTTTACAGACTATAACTGGTGGAAGCATCTGTAGCAGTATTATATAACCTGCCTTGTGTCTTGGTTTTGTCTGTATGGCTTGTGTAATTTGTGTTGTTGGTGCTGTGTTTATTGTTATATGTAGGGACTACGGATGTAAATTAGCATTGTTGCAAAAATCCGGCATGTTTACATCACTGTATTGTTTATGTTCAATAGTGTGCTGTCCCTTCCAAATAAACAAATAAACAAACAAATCTTGCTTTGGTTTGTGTTTTGGCTTAAATGGGTTGTGATTGACAGAAGGTGTGTTCTAATGTAGCGGCAGACATTTTATGCAAAGCAAGGTGAACATTTTAGATAGAAAGCTCTCCTGTTAGCTTAAATGTTGACAGCACCAGTATGCTAAACTCAAAACCTAACGTTACGACAACTTTACAACTTACTAACAATTGAATTAGCCAATCTATATTTTTACTCATATGGAAGCTATCCTTAATGAATGTTGGCCATGTGTTATTTCAGTGTAAATTAACGTTAGCAAGTCAAAAATGTCCCATCCCATCCATCCTAGCTGAAAATCGGACATAGTGAATTGTAGTTTTAGTCTTCGGTCTTGCAATGTTTCAGAATGCATTCATCAATATGATGCGGTGAACGTGGCTTCTTTCTAAATGTAAAGGTTTACAGCCTGATATGAATGCTCTGATGCAACTTTGCAAAATGTGATTGTTGGGTTCTAATTCACAGTAATGATTTACCTTTACTGACCAAAGTCTCTGTAGTAGTTTTCTATGCCGTTTATAATTTAATGGGAGTAAATAAGTAAATAAGTAAGTAAACTTTATTTATATAGCGCTACACAATGTGCAGATTAAAATAACAGATATAAATATACACACTGTGGCACACTCAGGGGTAGAAGGAGTGTCCACGGGACCGGAAATAACAAAACTAATGTCCACACAAAGATATATGGAAAACAGTGGTTTGTTTCCTGCTTTCGGGAGGCAAAGGGTTAGTCTCTTATCGGGGAATGTCACTTGAGGGATAGTCGAGGGACAGTCCACCGTTCGGTACACAGGTCGGTCTCATACAATCCGGGGGTCGAGGCAGGAGAAGGGTCGTCAGACAGGCGGTGGTCGATCACAAGCAGGGTTCTCAGACAGGCGTGGAGCTCGCACACAGCAGGGTCCTCTGACAGGTCGGTCATACGCTCACTTGTTTCTATCGGCTTCAGCTCTCTCTCTGTCTCTCTCTCTCTACTCCTTCCCCCATGGGTCACACTTCCCTTCCTCTGCGCTGTCCTGCCTTTTAAACTCTGCCACCTTGTTCCCTGATTGGCCCTGCCTGATTTCCCTAATCTGCTCAGCTGGGCCCCATCAGTCAGTGATTGGGGCGGACATCCGTATCTGGGCTCTAGTGCCCCTGCAGGAAACGGCACGCACTGCCCCTCCTTCACATTTCCCCTCCTATACTCCCTCCGTCTGCCACATACCCTCCCTCTCAGATCCAACCCTCTGGGAGGAGCGGTCCAGCCCCCCGGGCATCTCTCCCGGACCCACCATCCACATTTCCGGGGCCGGTAGGGAGCGACTGGCGACTGCAGGTCCCCTCCTGGGCCTCCAGGGTCGAACACCTGGCACCAGCCCTTTCCCTGGAAGCACAAGACAGAGGGATTACTGGTACTTTGCAGCACCTTTCGTGCTCTTGTCCTCGACCCACACCATCTCCCACTGGTTGTGGCTAGGACCCACTACGTCTGGAGCTCCTGCCTTCTGGGCCCTGAACCGCTTCCTGGCCCTCTTCAGCTTCCACGCCCGGGCTCTGGTTTCCTTCACCCCTCCCTTGGCCCAGTCACACTCCTCAGCATACTGGGTGGAACGGGCATCCTCCTCAGCCGGCCCATGGTCACGCTCCCCTTGCCTCTCCAAGGTGGAGGCAAACTGCCTACGTGGCATGGAGAGGGAAAACTCCTAACGGGTCTCCTCCTGGAGCAGCTCCGGTGTCTCTGGCAGCTGGGCCTCTACAGCCGAGCAGTCCTTGGCTGCCTCAATGGACTTTCCCTCCACCTCTGACCTGGCCGCTGCCGCCGTCACACTTGCCACCTCTCTCGTCACAGCCGCTGCCATCTTTGCCAC
>OMOT01068220.1:0-13999 GCA_900312575.1 Acanthochaenus luetkenii | reverse complement strand
CCTCATAGCAAGAAGGTCCTGGGTTCAAATCTCACCTGGCCCTTTCTGTGTGGAGTTTGCATGTTCTCCCCGTGTTCGCGTGGGTTTCCTCCGGGTGCTCCGGTTTCCTCCCACAGTCAAAAAGACATGCAAATATATGTGTTTGTGTGTAGTGTGGTGCATGGTGTGATGGGCGGCAGTAGCTCAGGAGGTAGAGTTCCTGCCCCGCAACTGCAAGGTCGGCGGTTCGAGTCAAGCTCCTCCCGGGAAAAAAATCTGTCGTAGTGTCCTTGAGCAAGACACCTAACCCCAAATTGCTCCCGTTGAGCAGGTTGGTACCTTGCATGGCTGCCTCCGCCAACGGTATGACATGTAAGTCGCTTTGGATAAAAGCGTCTCCTAAATACTGTAATGTATGTGAGTCGCTTTGGATAAAAGCGTCTCCTAAATGCTGTAGTGTAATGTATTACCCTTCTGCTTGTTTTCTCTGCTCCTGTGGAGGAATAAGTGTCGGGGGAGGGGAGTAGGAATTGCCGGCTTTTTACAAAACTATCTAGGTGAGCAGCCTGCGTTTGTTTACCTGCAGCAACGTAGGCTACTATTTGCATAAATGACTTGGATGATGGATTCTTATAATAATTACGAAGACGAAGAACTCTACTTTGACTTTGACAGCACTGGCTACAGGTTTGAACCAGAATACACAGACACAGAACACAGAGGTGTTAGAGAAGAGCGCAAGAGAACAAAGAGAGGATGAAGAAGGTGAGCAGCCATACAAAGTTGCGGCCGAGGCTAGACCAAGAATTTCGGGGGACTTTTGGTGTTCTTGCAAGAGATGCAGCAGATGCCCAGAGAGGAGGAAAGTTTGTGTTGTAGGGAGTGGGATCTGTTGCTACGTATGTGTCACTATCATGGTAGACAGTCTGCAAATAGGGTCTAAAATCCAAAATAGCGAACTCATCCTTTATGGAGCTGCTGACCCACCTACAACTATTTCATTAGTCTGGGTTTCAATGGAGTGTTCCATGATGGTCTAAATGCTGTCTCAGAAGCTTTTCCACCCTGACAAGAATAACATTCTGAGAGACATTGGATCCTTGTAATAATAATAATAATAATAATAAAATCATCAAATTTTAAGATATGAAACTAAAACTGGCAGAAAATATAAGCCATTGTTCCAATCCAAGATATCAATATTATATCGGCCTTAAAAAACCCATAGTTCCAGTTTAGACCAATCTCCTACCTGTCCCAAGGAGCTGTGACATCATCATCATCAACTGTAAGGGCAATAGTCCACAACGTGATAATCGTTGCCACGGAGACCAAGGCTAAGACCGCACACAGGACACACAGTCTGCTGACTCGGCAGCCTCTCCCCATGGCCTCACAAACACCACAAAGATGATAAAATTGCTACAGAAAAATGGCTAAAGATAATGTTTAAACTAAGTAGGCCTGATTCGCTGAGTCTCGGTGCTCGAGCTGAATGGCAAACACCACTGAGTGCCAGCATTTAACTGCTGTTCCTCTCTGTCTATCTCTACATTATAGAGTCCTCTCACTTACTGGAAGTGAATGGATGATGTATTGGGACGGACTAGCTCTCATGCGTGCACTGGAAAAGGTTGATAACCATCAGCTTAGAAGTGAGCGATAAGAGTGATGAATTATCCACAATAATGTTTTATTGGACTGTTCAGATGGCCAACGAGGATGTTCACATCCACAATAAATCACACTCACAGCAGGTCTGACAAGAATTCATAGGAGTGTGATGTAAAGATTTTTTATCTTTGTGTGTCTTCATAGGTCACCTCTTAAACCATTATTTTTGCAAAAGCATTTGAATGTCACACAGTATGTTTCAGTCAACTACAGCACATACTGTCAGGCCTCCAAATAGGCAGGCAGACTGGCCCAAAGACTCTTTCTGTTCAAATTTAGCTTCATTTAAAAAATATATTAAATTCTACAAGGGAAAATAGTCCATCAATGTTATGATTGAATACCGCAATCTCAATATACCAGTCAGACACAAATGTATGCATAACAGACACAACAGAAGATCATATAACAAATCTATTTATTTATTTCACAAGAATACAGTCCAATATTTTATATATCAGCATTGTTTAAAGTTACTGCAAATATAAAATATCTACAAATATCCACAGTGTCTGCACAAGATGAGAATCGTTGTATAAGAAAGGGTAAGTTCGCTCAAAGTCCTAAAAATAAACCGTAAAGTACAGAGTTTTCTTTGGTACGTTACAGTATTCCTGACCAAACTTGAAAAAGCCCACTCACCCTGAGCTAGCATTTTTCCATTAAAGTGTGTGTACATGTGATTTTACATGCACACCAATATCCTAGATAGATAGGTAAGATATATTAGGATTAGCTGGGAGACTGAGACATGTATATAGCTTATGGCATTCACTGTTGGTTTTCATGGTGTGCATATGCTCAATTTCCGAGGTAGTTTTTGTAATATTCTGTATATTCATATTTACAGGGATATTTGCTGGAGGGATATCCTGAGTAACACATTAACTGGGCTTGTATGTTCCAGCCCTGTTCCTGCAATTATGATTCATCTAAAGATTTTGTTCACTAAAACTTGAAAGCAGAACAGGACTGCTGCTGATTCAGGCTGACTTGGAGAAAAATAGATATTCTTTAAAAGCAGGCAAACCAGGAAACATACAGCTTTTGGAGACCCTTGTGTCCTGTATTGGAATCCATGCTATGCTAAATTATTTAGTACTGTGATACTAATAGCATTATAGGAAATTAGTTCAGTTATTCGCCTTAAAATATAAAATACTGAAATTTTGAGTTGAAACTATGTATTTGGTTTGCTTCTGTGTTTTTTTCAGCTGCTGTTGCCACTGCTGCTGCTGATGATGATAATGATCAATGTGATGAGAAGAATTCTATAAAATACAGATATATATTATTCTACCTTAATACTTATTGAGGCCTATTTTAATGATATACAGAATAAACCACAACAACATGATCAATTAACTGATAAAACAACCATTGTATATATTTAAAAAAAAAAAATCAAACAGGAAAACTACACGAAAGTTGCATAATCATAGAGTTATTGGAGTTACTGCACTAACCAGTTTAATTACTTCAGCTCATACAAAGGCAAAGAGCTGCATTTATGTGTCTTAGGTCAAATTGAAGGTCAAGGTTGATACGTACAGGAAATTACTTGTTAAAAATATAATAATTCTGTACATTCTCACATGTTTATAATATGCTTTACTGGTTACCAACTAAACAGTTAATGTGTTTGTATTTGTAGGGCAAAATGCTTTTAGATACATGTAGAGATTAACCCTAACCTGATCTACAACCGGAGTTCTTCAACTTTCTCTGCCTGGGACCTAAATAAGAAACTACGCCCAGAGTCTGAGGCTCAGTGAAATACTTAGCATTCTTGTCATGTCTTCTATCAACACCTCAGAAAATATAACTGTCAAGCAAGGCTAGGCTAAATTTACTTTCAGTTCAAGGTATGTCAGAGCTGAATTTCATTTGCTAAAAATAGAGCATTCCTAAATTAAACGAACTGAACATGATATTAATACAGAACTGATTCAGAGCCTCCTTAGGATTTAGCCTCAGCCTTGAACCAGTCCAGAACTTGCTGCTTGTTTTCAGCAATCCATTTAATGTTGGCGTTGGTTCTCTCAATGGACTGTTCCACTGCCAGCGTCCCAGAGCCGAAACCAACATCAGCATTATCCGCCTTGAACTGCTTCAGCTGTCAACACAAATAAAACATAATATGAGTTTTGGGAATTTTAAGGGCTTGAAGCAGTTTAGTCTAATTCTGGAGCGTTTCTTCCTTTAGTTCGGTTCCTTTGGGCAGATGAGAACAATGCCATTTGAACTCTGGTGGCACCACGCGTTAGTTCCTCATGCTTGGAAAGCCTAGCAAAACAAAATGAAGGGCAAACCACAGACAACTCCACCATGCTTAGTTACAGGGACTGGAATTGGGTTTGTTTTGACCCACCAACTTTTAAGGATCAGACTTTTTTAGCTTGATGACCATGCATTTTTGAATTTATCCAAAGGGTTGTCGAAAGAGTTTCCATGCAATCGTTCAATTGAAAATACCCTAGAATTGGTGGTACAAGGTTTTCCCATGACAGCAGTGGTTTGTTTGATGGTGGGTAAGAGTAAACAGTATTCATAACTGAGTAAAAAAACTCAACAAATTTTTTTTGTGGACAAAAATCTTTAAAACAAGCTAACCTGTTGTAGCTCAAATTCAGTAGAAAACCTCTTGGTGACTCCGTTGATGAGGTTGGAGAAGGAGAAAGATCCACCTCCATACCTTTGAGAGAGGACAAGAACAAGAAATGTCTATGCAAATTAAACTGACACCTATTTTTGGTGAAATAACCCTTATGTACTGCAAGTAATGTTAACTTTCTTTTGAATGTATTGTCCATTACTGCTATATTTTCTCTCAGTCTGGACCTAAACCCATACAAAACACAATTTGGAATATCATTGGATGCAGAGATTTGGTACAGCCCCACCCAATACACCATTACAGCTGCATTTATAACAAAACAATTCCCTTGACTGTGAAGCCAAGTTCACACTGACATTTTAGATCACTCCAGACAAAATATTAATGTCGGACAAATTATGATGCTCAACCATTTTGGTTCGTTCAGCGAAACTGAGTTACGGATGGCAGATTGAGTGACTCCACGTTGTGTTTCAAGCCTAGGTAAGACTACAGCACTATGTGTTAGAAGCTTCACTCATATTCTATAGGAGGGGAGACAGCAGGCAGTGACATTGGTAAATAGTATTGTGTTGCACTCACTGAGTGAAAATGTATGACCAGCGCGCCCTGACAAAGTCCCAAGCCAGAGACTGACCAACCACGTTGCTGGCTATGTAGATGATAGTGGAGGTGGCATCCTGCTTACGGATCATATCTGGATTCAGAGTGTACTGCAGGTACCTGAATAAGGGACAAGTAGGGACAAAATACATGTCATCACACATCTCAGCCCTTCCTACTGCTTTTGATGCTTAGCTCAGTCGCTTTTTGTTTTTGTTTTTATTTTATTTTAATAGCATTGGAATGTGTCACACAATCATCACATCACAACTGATTTCACAGTGATATTGTAATAAAATCATGCAGCTACCCTCTTCATTGTGTTTCTTTTCATGACACACTATTGATAAGGATGTATGTGAGCAGACCTGTTGAGTAGCCAGGGTTGCTTCGTGCAGGCTAGGGCAGAGCGAAGTTTGTCAGCCTCAATAGCAATGGCGGCGCTCTTAAATTGCAACCAAGCAAAGTCCCACTCTTCAGCGCCCCCTGCTGCGATGGCGTTGCAGTACACAGTGGAACGCAGGTTGGGGGGGATCCTTAAGGAAGATAACATCTTTTAGATTGAAGGACATAAAGTTATTATGGATTATAACGCGTTAAAATATCATTATGTGTACTTGCCGGGTGGGGCCAGTTTTCCCCTAAAATGTATAGTTAATATCAACCATGCCATCAACATTTAATAATCTATGCAACCAACGGGGAGCCATCCACTTCAACTCCCTGAAATTGCCCCAAGTATAATGAAGATATGAAAGGTCTTTCATTTCCATGACACTAGCACTCAGCTAAGTGACAAACTGACTAACTATGTAGGTAATTAAATACAGTAACTAACTAACTAACTGGTACTAAGGCAGATATATACTCACTGGTTGTTGTCAGGGTTGGTCATCCATTCCCTGAACCACCGCTTGATCAGATCTTGGCATTCCTGGATGCCCGTACTGCATCCCATGCTGATAGAATTCACCTGGTTATACCTGGGTGGAGGAGGGTTGAGAGGAAGAAAAGATGACATGGAAAAATATGATTAGGAAAAGAATTGAGGCAGAATAGTCCTATCAACAGGAGGAGACAAATAATGAGGAGAGGGGCGAGGATGCAGACAAAAAAATAAGAAAAAGAGGAAGGGGACTATGAGGAGTGAGAGCAAAAATCAGGTGGTTGTTTCTAAAAATAGGGGATTTGTAGTTGCTTTGTAGTTACTCCAAAACACTCTGAATTGTAGATTGAGAGGAGTCAGCTCAGTTCACCTAAACAAACGTTTAGGTTTTTGCCTTTGTTATCTAGCTAACCAGCTAGCAGGCTAATGTAGCAAAGCGACTGGTGTTAATGTTAACATGCGAATATTAGCACTACTAATGCTAGCTTCTACTAGATATGTTTTGTGCAAATTCAATGTTTTTACAACAAGAAAGTGGTTTTAAATGGTTAGACAGTTAACAAGCTGACATTACTATACAAATGTGATCAAATGATCAGTTCCCAGTAAAAACTGCACAAATATTAACCATGTCCATTCAATTGTATTGAGACAGCCAAGTTGTATGTTTATAAATGCAATCAGCTGTTTACAGAGGACCTCCAATATGGCTGTGCAACATCACCTGAAAGCCCTCCATTGGGTGAAAAAAACTATGTGTTCAAGCTTGTTCAATTATAACAGCAGACCATTCTAACACTTTCTCCTGAAATCTTTAACATGTCCTCTGAAATGAGAAAACAAAAAGGACAGCGCTGGTAAAATTATTTTGGCTCATTTCCAACGATGAATATGCTTACATGCACAGAGAAATCTGCCTATTACCCATACTCTTGTTAAGATTATATTCAGGTTAAGCTGTTTAGATGAACATTTCATTCCCTGCGATTGGCTCAGAATATTCCCCCTCCCTCTTTCACTGAGCAATAGTAGCTTACCTCTAATACAGGGGAAAGTTGATTCCAATAGTAATAGTAAGTACTGCTCGCTGACATGTATTTTTTGACTGACATCGAAATGTACCCATAATGCTGTGCGAGTCTGCAGCATAACCCACTGTTAAGAGAAGTAAACTGTAAGCGTGTATGATGTCGCTGCAAGTGAACTGATGGTGTAGTCAAAACAAAAATGATCCTAGCGCTGTTGTTTAATGACTGAATACTGTATATTTTGCAAGTGACATATTTTCCATTGCCTTTATTAAAAGCTTTATGTACATTCATTAGTCATTAGTAGAGGCCTACTCACTGGTCCATGTGTCCAGCAGGTATTTTGGTCCAGTTTTCAGTCATGGACTTGTAGTAGTTAAACAAAGGGGTCACTTGTTTCTTTATATAAGCCTGAAAAAGAGAGATAGAGCTGAGTAAACACTAGCATGGCATACAGAGTTATAATAATTCAAGTAAATTATTGGTGTTTTGTTTCTTTCTATTATTTCCCCATGATGTGTTTTGCTGAGAGCAGGCCAACCTGCATGGGACCATAAACTTCACTGCGGTCAAACATGAGGTAGAAGAAGTCTAGGTTGTCCAGGGTGGACTGCCAGGGCATGTAATCTCTCTCCACGCTCAGGTACTTGGTTGTGTTGAGGGCCAGCACTGTAGTGATGATCCTTGCTCTGTGGGGATAAAAAGTTGTGAAAATGAATCGGACCCCCTGGATTTTTGCATACCATTTAAGTGTGGTTGCTCTTATCTACTGTGTATCATTTTTAAAAATCAGTATATCATTGTCAAATTAATTAGGCTGAACACATTTTGCTTCACGAAAAAGAGGACACTCGGGCTCTCGGAGATACTCAATGTTTACTCAAAGATGCTTTGTAATTGTTATGTATTTATTGAAAGTATGCCTCTTCTGTACAATATGAATAGAAAATTCAGCTAACTTATGTAACAAAACAATATAAGTCTTAGGCTTCATTTATCTCTAATAGAATGTAATAATAATAGAATAATAGCTTCAAAAACAATTGTTAATTTAAACAAAAGAAAAATATAATTATTCTTCAATCTTTAGTTTTCTTCAGTCGTCCATATTTTTTGGAAGAGCTGATCTTTCCCAGCAGTTTTCGATATATACAACGCCTTATACAACATTTTCAATAGTTTATGCATAACGTTACACGGAAAGAAAAACTATATTGCAAATAATAATTTCGGGGGAAATGGTCTGTGGAACAAGCAAAGCAAAAACATTTTAAGGCATTTATTTAAAAAACCCAGACATATTTTATAGGACCCAAAAAGAGGACATGTCCGGGTAAAAGAGGACGTTTTGTCACCCTAAATTAATTGTGATAACTGTAAACAAAGGAGACCACGGTGGAGATTATTGGTAGCCTCTATCTCAGACCAGTGGTATTGTTATAGTGCTAGTGTTTCTCAAAACTAAAATTAAATAAAAATAAATACAATTTCCCACAAAAGCACATTTCCCTGCTGCTTCCTGTCCCTCCTCCCCCACCCTAGTGTCTTTGGCTTTACTGAATAGGATAAACATGTTGGAAGTGACTTTTCCATCGGCCTTTCACTCCTTCCACCATCTGCCACTGCCAGAAAATATTACAGTATTTCTCTATCGCTTACAAGCATTTCCTGGAACAGAATCCCTCTTAACAAAATGAAACATTTCACTTGAAAAATGCTCTGATGCTCTCCAAATATCAAACACATGCTACAAAATCTAATAAATGCAACAAAACAGAATCATTTTTCACATAATGAAAAGTAAATGTAAAATAAACCAATAAAACTATATACAAAAGCATGTAAACTCAATGTAATATAAAATGTATAACCTCAAAGTAACTGCTCAATTCAGTTCTCTTCGCTGCTGTCTTTACTCTTTTAGACTTCATTATGGATGGATTGTTGATTGGACAATTGTGCACTTAGCATTTTCACATGTGTAGTAGAGTTTTACTCGTTTGTCATTGTTGTTGTCTGCTGTGACCAAATCATGTTTAGTTGGGTGGGACTTACTTACAAAAATGTGTTCATCAATAGTATTTTGTGTGTAAGCAACCAAAAATGTTTAGCAAAAATAGTGTGTTGTTGATTTACGTTCAAGTGTTTGCATTGTGGAATAGTTTCATTCATAAGGCGTAAGCAATAGGAAAATACAAGCAATTACAAGCAATTCAGCACATTTCCTGCTAAATCCAACCCAGAGGCTGGTAGAGGCTGTGAATCTTCTCTGTGATTGTCTCATTTGTTTATGGTAATTGTATTAATGCCTCAAAATGAACGTGGTAATGATTTATTGATGTTAAAATGCTACACATAGCACTTTATGGGATTGTCAAATTATTTGACTGTGATTTTAACACAGAGGATATCATATTGCAACACAAGATGTTATATAGTGACACTTCAAATATGATAATGAACATTATCTTCATCATCATCGTCATCATCATCTATGTATTATACAGTACCAGCAAGACTTACCTGGCCAGGTTGAAGGCATCATCCACCAACTGAGCTCTGTTGATCACTGGAATAACCTAAAAACAAACAAACAAACAAAAACCCAGTAATATCCCTATCACTACTACTAAACAACTATCAAGAAGTCAGCACATAATCAGGTTTTTCATTGTACAATGTTGCCTGAAAAGTTGCTCATAGAAATAATGTGTCAGACTTGTATCTTACCAGATGGTTGTTGGTCAGGACATCGAGGAGTTTATTCCAGTTGCATTGGTCATAGTTAACTCTGTAGTAACCCACCACGTGGAGGTTGGCCAGCACCCAGTCATCCCCTGTTGCCTTCATAGCTTCAATTGTGGCTACAGATCCATCAAGGACAAAAGGGAGATCAGAATTAGTTACCATTCTAACCCACTCGGACAATAAATTACATTGCATTTGGTTTTAATTTACTGTCAAGTTTCATTTGTGCTAAAAACACCAAGTTTAGTTTATCTCTATTGTTCCACGTGGGAAAATTCATCGTGCCACAGTAGGGCCATTTATTGGGATTTTTGTCCCTCATCAGTGGCCTGCAACAACTTTGCATCTAACCCCAACAACTGTATCTTCATCCATTAGCTTGTCAGATACAAATTAATCATTACTGTGCACCAAAACCATATTGGTGTTTATATATCCAACCTGACTTGGTCTGCAACCATTCTTGTGGCTGTGTGTCTGTAGACTTCATCCACCTAATTGGGACAATCCACTCATAGCTGTGGGAAAACAGTAGTATTATCAAATCTATACATGATATTACATATCTTTTATCTACATGTGTTTATCCATCTGTCCTCTCCATTGACTGGAAAGCGGAGGATGTATCATTTATATCAAGATATCTTACAATATGGGAGGATTACAAAGGAATGAGCAGCAAAGGAAGGAGGGACGATAAGAAAAGAAGACCTGTTAATGTGAATACCTTACATTTTGAACATCATAACATAAGCTCTAAATTCATATATTTGTCCTACAAAAAAACATACAAAAACATATATTCCCATATTCTTTCTCACGTATACATTGCATTTATTTTGATCTTTTTATTGTATTATTTTTTCTTTGTCTTAATATATTTTACTTATTTTTCAACCTATCATACTGTATTTTTTTTTTAAAACGTTTGACTGAATATGTTCTTGACACCTTGGAATTGTTAGTTGCATTACCGGATGTTTAAATACTCCCAATTTGCTATATCGCATTTATATTGTATTTTTCCTTGTACTACAGGCCTTCATGCTCAAGTCTGAATTGTTGCTTACAGTATATCTGATTTGTTATATTTTTTGAATATTATTATTATTACTCGTACTAGCAGTAGTAGTAGGAGGAGCAGCAGTAGCAGTATTATTATTAGTTTTAGTAGTAGTAGTAGTATGAGTAGCAGTATTATTATTAGTTTTAGTAGTACTAGTAGTAGTAGTAGTAGTGGTGGTAATAGTAGTAGTAGTAGTAGTAGCAGCAGTAGCAATATTATTATTTGTTTTAGTAGTATTACTAGTAGTAGTAGCAGTAGTATTAGTAGTAGCAGTAGTAGTAGCAGAAGCAGTAGTAGTAGTAGCAGTAGTGGAAGCAGTAGTATCAGTAGACGTAGTAGTATTACATTAGCAGTAGTAGTAGTAGTAGTAACAGAAGTATTAGTATTAGTAACAGTAGTAGTAATGGTAATAGCAGTAGCAGTAGTAGTATATCAGACATATACATTGTTAGTAAAGGGAGATGTAACAATGACATTGGACTCTGGGTCTACAGGGATGGAAGGACGGGAGGAAGGTAGAGGAGGTACATACTTGTAGGGAGATGTTTCAGTAACATTGGAATCTGGGTCCAGGAGAAAGTGCTTCTGGGTTACGGTTCCAGTGGCGGTCTCTATGGTAACCACAGGGAAGCCCATCTGCAGCACCCAGCGGTTCATGATGTTATGGACTGTTTGAGGAAGCTGGGTGCCATTAGCCTCAACAGCCTGTGGAAGAGAACAGACAGGAAGAACATTCTGTTACGACTTGTGGTAAAGGCTGCTACCATGGCATGTATTGGAAATCCTGATGGTAAATGCATCAGATACATGTAAAACTGTAATTGCTACTAAAGAGAAAAGCGTACTGCTTGGAGATGGTCCCATAGGTCTGTGTAGACCGTGTTCCCATAGGCAAATGCATCCAAGTAGGTCTGCAGGACAGAAACATTTTAAGTAATTATATTTTGAAGGCGTTTTTCTGCTTCATGTAGGGGTGAACCAGGTTTGGGGTCAATTCACTTTCATTTCATTGGATTTGGGGGGCGGCAGTAGCTCAGGAGGTAGAGTTCCCGCCCAGCAAATGCAAAGTTGAAGGTTCGAGTCCAGCTCCTCCCAGGGAAATAAATATATCATAGTGCCCTTGAGCAAGACACCTAACCCCAAATTGCTCACGTTGAGCAGGTTGGTGCCTTGCATGGCTGCCTTTGGATAAATACGTCTGCTAAATGTATGTCTGCTATGCTGTAATGTAATTTTAGTCAATATAAAATCTAAACAGAAACTAGATGTGTATTTGCTAATGATGTACCTTTTAATCTTGTTTTTTCCTGATGGGTTTGATATGACCTTCTCATGCCAAGTTGCCAATTTTGAAGAAAATCCACCTCCTGAATTGACTGATTGCTGTGCCAGACACTTGTGCAGGAGGTAAGTTCTATCAATGTTGTTGCAATTCATACTGGTCACCGATAAAGATTAATACAGGTCATAGTACTTAATGCCCCTGTCACTCATTTGAGCAGATTCATACCGTGAATTTGCCTTCTTTTAACAAGGCCTCTTTTAACTAAATGGTCACATGTAAAGCTGGATGAAAAGCCTACTCAAGAGTTGTCAGATGCACTCAGTCATATGTACTACATATACATCATCATATACTAACTACATCATACAGTATACTATGTCATAGATACATCATATACTAACTCCATCATATACATACTACACAAAAGCGCATGTCTTTGGACTGTGGGAGGAAACCGTAGCACTGGAGGAAACCCACGCAAACACGGGGAGAACATTTAAACTCCACACAAAAAGGGCCGGGCGGAGAATGCAACCCACAACATTTTTGTTGTGAGGCGACAGTGCTAACCACTGAGCCAGCGGTTACCCTTGTCCAAATTAAGTGTTTATATGAGGTTGTTTCATTTGGAGTGTGGCTCATTCAGTCCTTATACCGATTACCAGGCTGCATGTAAACATAGTCAGTGAAGGGTCTGGAACTTTTCAGTCTCCAGTGATTCCGTTTTTAATTCCTGGATGCCTCAGTGATTTCTGGTGTGATGCCATTGTAGAGTGTGTGCGACAAGGGCTGGGTTCGATTCACTTTCAATTAAATGACTTCAAAATGTAAGTAGTCTACAGTTACAATTATTTGCCAAGGATACAGCATTCCATTTTCAAGTATTCTCTACACGTTTAACCCTTTCATTGCAAATGTTTTTCCAAATTTGAACTTTATTAATAATTATCATAATTTATCATGATAATGTTATGGAATTAAAAGGGACTTGAGCACCACCCTGAAATTGAATATACTTTTTGAGTGAAATATCTCTTTACGAAGTCCTTACGCTGAGTCCCATTGTGAAGACTTTTTCAGTCAGGAAATCAGACAGCATCCTCAGAACAGATGCTCCCTGAAGAGAATGAGAGAGAGGGAGGAGGGGAGAAAGGGGGAGAGAGGTTTTTTCAAGTTCAGATGAAGGTTCCCTGTTTTGAGGGTTATTGTGAATCTACCAGTGGCGTGTCATCCACTAGGGGCGCTAGGGCGCCGCCCCACCTGCCGGCCCAAGTGGGAAAAAAATATTCCAATAGATCAATAATTTGTACAATTGTGGTCTGTATGTGTATGAAATTAAATTGTTATATTCACATAAATGATATATTCTAATAGAAAAGTGGGATGATTGATGAAAAAACACTGCTTGCTGCCTTTGTCTGAGTGCCGAAGGCGTGTTTTACGCCTGACGGGAGCAGCGAAAGTTGAATGGAGCCGAATCGGCCCACACAGGATTGGTTGAGGACAGCTCGCGCTGAATAAAGCGGCTCTCCAGGGCGCATTGACATACGCCTGATTGGGTAGATTGTCGCCATTGCGTCTGCGTGCATAGAATATGTTTTTGAGCAGGAAGTCGGGAGAGTAAAGTCAGCTCGCTTTAGTGGCTGGAGGAACAACCTGCTCATAACTAATGATTCTGTGTTTGAACCCTAACCCTAACCCTTGAACTGAGAGGTTTGTCTGACAAGCTTATTGTGAAGCAGTTGGGCCCAGATCAGCCTGAACCTCAACACTCAACAGTCCTCTGGTGATCGTGGAGAATCAGACGTCAGGAAATTGATTGAAATCCAACTATAACGTTAGTGAGTAGCTCCTATCGGGAGCAGAGAAACTGAAATAATATTGAATCTATTGCCCTACATGCACTTCGAACAATCAGAAGGGGCCGGTGATATGTATTTAGATGTTTTCCAAACGCTTATCGCTTAACGTGTAACGTTGGTACTGTAACGTTAAGTCTCGGTTATGAGACCGTAAGTAAATACTGTATAGGCCTAACGTTAGTTTTTTTCCCTCATGAATCATTTAATGTGGGACACTTTCAGTGTACTGGTGTGAATATTTACCTCTATTT
>OMOT01068219.1:0-11827 GCA_900312575.1 Acanthochaenus luetkenii | reverse complement strand
TTTAATGCTGATTGTTTTATTAATATAGTATTATATTGTAACCCATGTAAAACGGATTTGTAAGTCAATAGCATGTTATGGAGTTGTGGAGGTCCACTTCTTGTTGGACCGTTTTCAGGCTGTACTGGAAAGGTACAAAATGGAAATGATTAATTAAAATATCTTCATCTGAATGTTTCTGTGTTAAGTCCATATAAAAACCAACCAGTTACAGTTGGATTGTATTTCATTAAGAAATGGCTGTATTGTTATGCTGCCACTGAAAACTTCTACCCTGATAATGATATTTAAATTATTTTAGCTTCAGAACATCATTCATCTAGTAAGGACCATGTTGGTCCTGCCTGTGTCCTCGGCGCAGTGTGAGACGGGGTTCTCCACACTGAAGCGCATCAAGTCGGACATCAGATCTGCATTAAACCCCAAAACGGTTGAAGATCTGATTTGAATCAGTGTAGAGGATCCTCCTCTGGAGACGTTGGATGCTGCTCAGTGAAGAGATGGAAGGAAGAGGGACAGAGAGCCAGGATCATGCGTTTTTAAGGCTTCTTTGACGGTTTTTTGTTACCTGTAAGCCGTACTGTTATGTTGTCGATTTGTATGAAAAAATTGTTTTTGTACATATGTTGTTGGTGCTCCTAACTTTTTAAGTTGGGAGCACCAATGCTACCAAGTGAAAAAGTTCATTTCGAGCTCTGCCGGTCATTCAAGTTAAATAAAACACACAAAATTGAATATTTTTGGTGTGCAGACGCCATGTGTGAACAAAGTCATGGAACCTTTCGACAAACAGATTAAATTAACAGCATTTTTTAGACCGAACCCTTGTAAATCGGTCATAGTAGGAGGGTTAAGTAACACATTTGTCCCAGGTTTAGCGTCCTTTTATTAAGACGTGTATTACCTTACAACACTCGGCTCTTGGTTGATGCTTACCGCCCGCCACAGTGTAACGTTACTCTGCACCGAGTACAGACGAGCAGAGTTTACTGCTGGTTCACTTACCTGCTTTCCGGCAGCGCAGTATGGACCGGACCTCTTGCACCGTCCTGCGGTGTGTCAGTTTTTCGTCTAAAACCGGGTGTCTGTACCGTTTCGGGAACCTTTCCTTCACAATAGTGGGTTTTCCTAGAAATACGGTGCGGTACACCCGAGCTTCTGCTCCTTGTTTTAACACAGCTACTGTACTGAGGAACTCTGGCAGCGCCATGCTTCTCTCCAGAGCCATGTTTACGTCTGTCTTCTTCCCCTTCCGTGGCTACTGTTTCCTCGAGTCTGTTTTTAAATGCTGCCATCTAGTGTCCGTTGGGAGTATAGACGAAGCATGGATCATAATAGGAAAAAACAATAACAAACAAGCATGGAATAATATCTTGACATGTTTTGCCAATTGTAAAATAAATCTGCATTTTGTTTTCATCTACAGTCTATATGGGTTGAGTCTAGAACATGATAATGAGCTATGATCAATTTATTTAAAAAAAAAAAAAGGGTAACTCAATTACAGGCCGTTGATTACATAGTAATGACTAGGAATAACTATGTAACATCCAGGTAAAATAGATGTAATGACTAATTATAGCATTAGAAGTAATTACTGTGTAATATACAGGTTTTAAAAAGGTGTTTGGCACTACCACACACTAAAAAGGATGAACTAGTTCAAAAAGGAAGAAACACACTGTCGCTTATAATGTAGAATACATACAATAATACATTATATATTTGAGAAAATACATACCAATACTGACTATGTACAGTATTCACATAGGTATACAAACATACTCCACACCAACTCTACACAAATAACAACAGCAAACAACGGAAACCCCATAACGGGCATAGCACCTTTTTTTTTTTTTTTTACTTATCTTGTATATTACTCGGTAGTTACCAGTCATTCTAATGCCTTAAAGAGTTAGTACATCTATTTTACTTGGATATTACTTCGTTATTTCCAGTCATTACTACGTAATTAACGGCCTGTAATTGAAAGGGTTACCAAAAGATGGTAATAATAATGGTAATAATGATTATAACCATGAACCTTGCTTGCCTCGTGTCATGTTAATGCTGAGCTGCAGGGGGCGACACTTTGGAATATTCCTTCCGGACAGTTGTCGCCCTCTGGCGGCGTCAAAGTTGTAAAACAAATGTCTCCCCTTGCAGCTTGGGACGCTCCTGCCACGTAGTTCAACTTCCTGAACTGAAACGTCCTACAGGAGCATCTCCACCAAACCACCTCCAGCATATAGTGAGTCCATTTCTATTCTATTTCTACTCCGCAAAGCCGATCCTACAGGTTTAGAACGAGATCGAGTGCCTGGAGATAATAATGATATACCTGTGGAGCAAACTACTGCGTCTGTCTTTCTCAGTTTGACTGCAGCCTCCATAATGCATACGTGGAAACTGCGTGAACAACAACGGTTTCTTGTTTCTTGTGTAAGCTGCAAAACGGTGACGATGATAACTGATCGTTTTACCTTTCAATTAAAAGATTCATCTATAAAGCAGCTTTCCCACTCTGATCGGGTTCAAATCAATCTCGACTATAGTAAACCCGTAATATATTTTAGAGGGATAACATACAGATATCAGAGCAAAACTGTAATTCCCAATAGGAATATTATTGTAATGTAATGATATCATAGAAGATAAACTACCATAAAGTGCGATAAAGTCACTATAAACACTATTGAGTACCACAAACAACACTATAAGTCACTGCAGGAATATTATAAGAATATTCCAGTGATTTGTCCAGTCAATTATGTGGACATGAACAAGTTGAACCCCAAACCTGAAACCCCAAATCAAGACTACTAGTCTTCTAGCAAAACAAATGATACCAGCAAGTTGTGTAATCAGAATCCACAATGGACATTGGATGGGAGATAGTTTTTGTGTACCCACATATTGTCAGAGTTTTAAATACCCCAAATGAGCTATATTCTATGGAAACCCAGTCAGTTCTGGACCAGAATGAACCCCTAACCTCAGAAATGTTCCCAGGGTTCTCTAGGTCAGCTGCCCCATCTTTCCCAAGTCACTCTCTATGGAGCAATTTACCTGATGAAGTCAGTGTGACTTTTACTTCTCAGGTAGTTGACCCCTTTTTTTGTTCTGATAACGTCCTTTTACAAGTCTGGAAACAACGCATTCATTCAAATAAGACTGTACTCACAGTGATGTAGCTTCATCCTGTCAAAAAGGATCTGCTGTATTTCAGAGACATGCCAAGTTCCTTGTTGCTCTGTCACTGTCAGGTGATGAAATATCAGGTGATTTCTATACAGCAGTGTATTTTGTTGAGCCCATCTCAAGTGGGCTCCCTAATGAAATCATGGCAATCAACAAGAGGGTTGTCATGGCTACAGGGCTGCAATGGGCTCTTGTGGGCTCCCATGGCTCTATGAGCCACATCAGGACAAGAGGCTCTTTATGGGCACCAGACCAGTAGAGGACTGCAGGAACTGGAAATCATCCACCTTATGTTTTATTTTATGGTTCTGTTTTGCAGAGGATGTCTGCTAAGAAATTGAGCCAGACCTGCATGGCTTGATTGAAATGTGCATATTTGGAAAAGGGACATAAGCAATGGGTAAGTTGTTTCTAAATGGCAATATTTTCAAATTCAAAAGCTGTTTTGTAAGAATGTTCATTTACAAAGTGTAAGTATAAATTATTTTATATGATGTAAAGTTCAGGTTTGGTATTTGGTGCATGATACTAACAGTTGTATGAAATGCATGTGGTTCTCTCACTGGAAAACCCTACCAAGAGTCACACAAAATGACTGGGATGTGAATACCATGCTGATACCGATATTTTGGTTTTGAAGGTGCACATAGCAGATATTATTCTGTATCTTTAAATGTGACAATTTTCATGCTACAAAATTCCAAATATTCAGTGTTTCCAGCAGAATTGTAGTCCTGTCAGGGTGGAAAAACCTCTGAAACAACATTTAGACCATCATGTGAAACTAAAACTCTCCATTGAAACCCAGACTAATTAAATTATTTTAGGGTTAGCCACTCCACCTATTCAGGGGAAACTCTGGGATACATTAGGCCTTTATTGCATAGTTAATTTACAATAAAACACTACTGAACAATGTACTGTAGTTGTGGTCGGGGGAGGAACCTCCATCATATCAGAGGTGGACGACGCTGACTGGCTGATATCTGATATTTAACAAAAGGCCAATATCGGCCTGATATATTGGTCTGAACCTACTTTTTCCAAATAGAAAAGGAAAATATCAGGGTAATCATTTAGGATAACAGCACTGAGATTCAGGAGGTTAATTTGCATATTTGTCAATAGATTGTGCACATCAAAGACTCACACCTAGATCTGAGGAGCAGCTGCAGACCACTTGGAGTGATGAATCTGTATCATTCATTCAGAAAACATGGCTCTGACTTTATTTATCCAACCAGAATCATTATGTTTAACAATATGGTTGATACATAAATCATTCAAATATTTTCATACGTTTGCTTTCACATGAATCTGTAGACTGAAATAACACTCCTCAAGATTGAATTTATTAACTTTGTGTTGCAGCCAATCACAGGAGGGTGTCCCAACCTAATGCAACATCATTTTCCAACAATTATCAAACCGCACTCATTTGTCCTTAACATTGGTTTAACATATAACATATTCTCATTGGCCAATTTGAACAATAATACATCCAAGTTTAAATCCTAACCTTTCTAACCTTCAAAGTATCACAGTTATGCAACACACTTTCACATCAATGTTTCAAACCCATTGTCTTGTTGAAGAGCCAATGAGGTCAAAACTATGTGGAAGTTAATAAATTCCCAACTGGGGAGCATTATTCCAGTGTGCAGAAGTGCTGCCAATCAACATGCTGTTGCCCAAAAGGTAAAACATTGGAATGTGTCCTCCTCCCTAGGTTGCTCCATCCTGCTGCTGGCCAGTGTGGTGTCCACTCTGGGTGGCCTGGTCTTTGGTTATGAGCTGGGTATCATCTCAGGCGCCTTGCTGCAGCTCAAGGCCGAATTCAGGCTCTCATGTGTCCAGCAGGAGGCTCTGGTCAGTGCCTTGTTGATAGGAGCCCTGCTGGCCTCTGTCGTGGGTGGCGGCTTGATCGACCGGCATGGCCGCAGGAACTCCATCCTCCTCAGCAACATTCTGATCCTGACTGGCAGCCTGGTCCTGCTCAGCAGCTCTTACCTTGCGCTGGTGGTGGGCAGGATCACGGTGGGCTTTGCCATGTGTATATCCTCCATGTCTTGCTGCATCTTTGTGTCCGAGCTGGTCGCCCCCAACCGCAGAGGATTACTGGTGACTCTGTACGAGGCTGGGATTACTGTGGGCATCCTGGCAGCCTACGCCATGAACTATATCCTGTCCGATACCAAGGGAGGGTGGAAGTGTATGTTCGGATTAGCCGTAGTACCGACTCTGGTTCAGTTGGCCTCTATATGGTTTCTTCCGTCCAACACTAGAGAATCCTCGAGCCAAAGGGAGTGTGCTCAAACTGAAAGAGACCTCATGAGCCCAACTGAAAATCAAGAAGCAGATGGCACAAAACACCGCTCCAACAGAGCTGACAAACAGGTGCAGTACAACGTCATGCACCTCCTCCAACGTAAGGACAACATGAGGATGAGGACTATCATCGGGCTTGGATTGGTGATCTTTCAGCAGGCCACAGGCCAACCCAATGTTCTCTTCTACGCCTCCACCATATTTCACTCGGTGGGGTTTCAGAGCAATGCCTCGGCAGTGTTGGCGTCGGTGGGCTTGGGGCTGGTCAAAGTGATTGCTACTCTGATCTCCATGGCGTTTGCCGACAGGGTGGGCAGGAGGCCTCTGCTTATCGGTGGATGCTCCATTATGGCGGTGGGTCTAATAACCATCGGATTTCTCAGTGGACGTTCAGTGCCCAACGCCAAGAGGCCTTGTGATTCGGAGGACTTCATCGCTAACACAACATCCCTACCTCGTTTAACTCTTGACAATCAGTCTACATCTCTTGATGAGAGCCACAGACTCCTTAATAAGACACAAACTAGAGATGTAGCATTCGATAAAGTTAGAGACAAACCATTAGAAACTGCCAGCTCTTCCCCTCTGGCATCTTCTCCAATCGTCCATGGCACAGTTGTGAACTGGATCATTTTCATCTGTATGATGTTTGTTGTCAGCGCATACTCCATTGGATTTGGACCAAGTTTGTGTATTCCCTTGAAATGGGTTATATTACACTTTAGAGAGCTAGAACTGTTCTTTTTAGTTAGAAATGTGCATGTATGTTTAAAGCTGCACTAGGCAAGGTTTTTATGTAAAAATCACAAAGTGGGGCAGAGAAGAACGCTCCATTTCCACTAACTGAAACACCATAGATTCACAATTTGTCCAAATTAAATTCTAGTGTCAGATATGGATACAGAACAGGATGACATCACGTTGCTATAACTAAGAAGCGTTCACTTGTTAAACTTGTTGGAACATCTCAAATATTTGTATTACATTTAAAATCAACCATAAACCATCTGCAGCTGATTTTGCTTGCATGTCCTAAGTAGAGTTGATCATATTAGTGTGAATATAATTTTCTTTTCTGGTATAAAGCATCACAGTGTGCTGTTTACTGACCTCACGTTACAGGACTTCTGGGTATTGAAGTTCATATTGAGCTACCTTTCGTTGCCACTTGGAGATGCCAATGTGCAGTTGCCTGGTGTAGCTTTAACTCCAATATAGTAACATTATACACTTAATAACTTTTTTCAGTGAATGACTGGAGCTGGTATACATGATGCTCTTTTGTTTTTGTTTGTCCAGTGACATGGCTAATCCTGAGCGAGATATTTCCAGCTGGTATCAGAGGAAGGGCATTTGCATTCACCAATTGCTTCAACTGGGCTGCCAACCTGTTAGTCACTTTCTCTTTCTTGAATGTCATTGGTAAGTAGGCTTTGTCCCTCTCTAATTTCTCACCTCAAAATTCAAGTCTTGTGTGTTTTGACTATCAGATCAATTGCCCAGAGGTCAATAGATCAGATCCTGTCAACTATTCGATAAGACAGAACTAAGAATATCATGGGAGCATGCTGTAACTGGATTTGAGACATTTAAACTTTTTATAGCTAATTTGACTTTGTCTGACTTATTTAAAGACCTGCAGATATCCTATACATTGTTAAATTAATTTAGCAGTAGTTCTTACTACAAACTCCTAAAATGATGGTTGTAGTTCCTGTAATTAAAAGCATATTTAACCTCCCGAGTTAGTGGCAGGTGAAATTATGGTGAGCAGAAAGTGAATTGTGTGTTTTATCATCAGATGCAATTGGTCTGTCAGGGACTTTTCTTTTGTATGGGATGACCAGTGTGGCAGCTGGGGTTTTCTTCTACTTCCTGTTACCAGAGACCATGGGGAAGTCTCTGGAGGAAATAGACACGGAGCTCTGTTTAAATAGGTAAGATTGCTCCAGTTTGCTTCGGATATACAAAACATTTATTTCAAGCCAAGCTGAGACTGTGTGCTTTGCCTTGTTTTGTAGGATACACCACAGCAAGGATTGCTGCAGCATCATCAGCCAGAGAATCACCTCTCTTCAGTACCAGAGAGTGCATTGTCAGTTCAGCAACCTAGGTTGAGCAACACTGTACTATTTCAGTATTACTTCACAATAGAGATATTCAAATTATTTTGTACACAATATACACATTGTAACAGAACTAGGGTGATCGATCCAGCTCCGACTGCATACATTCATCACAATGGGTTGTGACTGAAGGTAGATTTTACTGTACTGGACATTCTAGAGACTGTGTTGGGAAAGTTAATAAAGCATGTTTTTACAAGTCTCTGCAAGTATGCTGTGATCATAATAGAAATTGTCACTTGTTGGCATGTAGATGAGACAGGGTGTCTACAACTCCTTTAAAAAGTCTTACATTAACTGAATTCAAGGTCTTGAAATGGCTTAAATAGTTTCAGAAGGCTTAAAAATTGTATTTTCTCATAGTGATTTGAAGGGGTTCTAAAAAATAAATTAAAAAAAGTAATCTTAAGAGTCAACTCAGTGCTTTTTTTTTTCCTTCATAGCATTTCGGAAGAATGGGCGTCAAGTTATTTCAAATGATAGTCCTCATGAATATTTCCCCCATTTAATATGGCAAAATGTAAATTTTTCAAAGCCATAAATTAAACTTTTACGTACTGACACAATGTGAGATATATAATGAGGTCTGTATAAATATGGACATAGTAAAACAGTCAGACATACCTGATAAATAAAACACGTTTATTTACACAAATATTTTCAAATGCTAGTCTTCTACATAAGGACATAAAAATATATACAGTAATGTAGGGACTCGTACAGCTCCGTTATCTGGTCATGTTCTGAATTCTTTCCATTTTCAGGTTTCAAATGAAAAAAAGGATGCTTATATAAAGCAGGATCTAAAACACACTTTCAATCCCTGGCACTAAAATATTGGGGGAAATTCAACCCTTCCAAGTTCTTTTCAACTTTTCGACTTCAATACTTCCCTTAATTTGTTGGTGAAAGACAATATATTATCTATCAAAACTGACCCATCTAAATTCAAAAGAACTGGTCTTTCCTCCAGTGCTAATAGCACTTCAGTCAACTACAAGTGATTATATCTTGTAGTTGACTGAACTAATCGTTGCAGCATCTCCATGTGTAACTCTTTCCCACAAAGCAAAACTGTTTGGTCTGTCTCCTCTTCCCAAGCGATTGAGTAAACTTTGGTTATGTCTTGAAGTAATTCAAGGAAAGCCACTTGAAATAATTCAAGGAACTGGGAAGCAGCACGTTTGAGAAACCTTTTCAAAAGAATCTGAGTGGACAGCTTCCAAGAGATCATAGTACACTACTAGTGTCAATCAAACCATTTCAACAGTGAATAAACCTTATCCAGCAGTCCAAAGCATTTCAATACAAAATAAATTAACCGCAAATGGATGACATGGGGAGTCGCATATCAAACAAAGACTGGTTATCTGGTTTGGTAGAAAGGCAAGAGAAAACTACTTAGGCAGAGAAAATGTTGAAGTGTCATTTTGACTGTGAGGCAGCATCAGTGTTCACATACACCTGGAGCACAGAACAGCACCAAACACTTCCAAAATGCTGTGAAGACTTCTATAAAAGGGGCTTTAGACTAGTTTGAGGATTGCTTAAAGTGTTCTCGCCAGGTCTTGCTTTGACAGCGCTGCATTAGAAAACTATACAGAATGTGCTCCTTTTGGTCCTAATGGCTAACGTGTCTTTTGCCTGCTGCTGAAGTACCTATTTCACCAGTGTCTTTAAAATCCAACCTAAAACACAGGGGGGTGTAAGACCCCGCATCAGCCGTGGATGACACTCGTTCTCAGACCCAACACACATAAACACGCACTCCTTTGTTATCACTACGGCTTGTGTAAAAATTAAAGGAATACTTGTATGTCAATTACACAGAACATTCATTTCATATGTCAAGTTAACATGTTCATTCGAGGAGGAAAAGGAACAGAAAGACATCTCTTTTTGACCACAGCGCCCTCCAGGAGGTTTGAGGTTGGCGAAGAGCAGTCAGAGTGGCAACTTTCTGGTTTCTCCCCGGGCTGGGTGGCGGTGGGTGGGGAGGAAGGGAGGGACCGGTGCCAGGCCATCACTGAGGGCCGCCAGCAGCAGCGGCCAACGGGGTGCTCAGGGTGTTGGTGGCAGCAGAAATGACAGGTGAGCCGGTGAGGGGGCCGAGGGTAGTGGAGGCTGGCAAGGCAGAGATACCTGGAACACAGAAAATGTGTAGACCAGTCACCAGATTAAACATGATGATGCATCAGGCTGGAAACATGACTAACATGTATAATGTGGGTAAACATTCTGTCTACATTACAGTCTACTCGCACACGACTAGTATTATGTGGGGACCACATGTAATTAGTTGTGGGCGATATGATATTAGATCGTGAACGATTAAAATGTCTCCACGATCTGCCTTTTCAGAGAGATCGGAAGTATCGGGCTAAAGTGAAATTGCACATTCTATCAGTTGCACTGACAATGCTCATACAAGGCATCCAACGCGGTTTTCACAGCCAAACCTAAAATCACACTATTTGCTAGTTGCGCTGTTGCCCCTCCACTAACAGACACACCAATAAACCAATAATAACAACAAACAGTACGTAGCGCCTTGGTTTATTTTCCTCCCCTTTTGACAACATAGCAGCATGGCTGATACCACGGAGGAGTTTGTCCGAGACATCAGTGATATGGAACTGGTTTGGGTTTTCCAAAACCAACAGCGCAAAACAACGTTATTTGCAGTTTGCAAATAACATGTTCGCACATCAGATGGCAACACGACAAACCTTTGTAATCGCCTTGAGAGAAAGCACCAGAGCACGTGGAAAGACAAACAAGCAGGGGATCTCATGCGAGTGCCTCGTGCACAGCCACACAGATAGAGGCTAGTGGTAGCGGTACTAAGCCAATGGTCGGTTCTTTTTCTTTTTGGGTTTGTTTCCTTGAAGGACAATATTTTCTTAAATAGGGTTATTCGTTTGATTGCACTGTTCATTAACTTGCAAAATAGTCTTGAAAAATAATCGCGATCATACCAGAAAAAAATTTGATATATTTTTGCCATATCACCCACCCCTACTTGTAATGAATCCATCCCCAACCTCTGCGTTTCATCAAACACATTCACACAGGACAGAGATTTTTTGCACCAACCAGTGTCCTGGATACAATTGTATAATGTCCATACCTGCAAAGATTTGTGCACTGACAAGAAAATTAAGGTAAAAGACAACATTTACTTTATTGACACCAGTGTTTCAGCTCTAGTGGGTTTGACCAGCAAGTCGTGGCTGGTGAGACAAAACGTTTATTTCATTTCTTCAGTCTTTTGGCCTGTGCAAGTCCTTCAAGTGCTCGTTTCCTCAGCGCTACTTTGTCTGCAGCCACAGCCTGGGCCAGCTTCACCATCACGGGTGTGAAGGTAAATTGCAGCGAATGATCAGCAAGAATAGCGAGAACCATCGCCTAGACAAATTATTATTATTTGATTTTCATCAGTAAAACCCTGTGACTGTATGGCTTAATTCCATTCAATTCCGGCATTTTAGTAGACTCTTTTATCCAAAGCGACTTACAGTATTTTGCGCCCTATAGGGCGCACCTAAAAGCCTATAATCTTCTCAACTAACGACAGTGCGCCCTATAGACGGGGCGCCTTATATACGGCCTTATATATTAATTCTGGTTGTGCTTACCGACTTCGAAGCGATTTTGTGTGGTACACAGCGCTCACGGCGCACTCAAAATGTTTTAGTACGAGTTTGGTAAACTAAAATGCCCCACCGCTAGCAGCATTACGGTAATGGGGGCGGAGTTACATACGTACTAGGCTACTCTCCAGTGTGTCAGGTCACAAAGAACAAAATGGCATCCAGTAGACACGCATTCAAGCTCAAGGCTATCAGCCACGCGGTTGAACATGGGAATAGGGCAGCTGCGAGAGAATCTATTCGACTGAGGCAACAGCATTCAAAGATGAGCGAGTGGCTGAGATAAATCTACCCTAAGAGACCGAATGGATTTTTCCACAAATCTCCGTCCTTATTGATCTGCGACTCCATGCGCGCCCATCTCACCAATTCTGTAAAAAAACAAGTGAGGCACACTAATTCGGACCTTGCCGTCATTCCGGGTGGATTAACTAAAGGACTACAGCCGCTGGATATTGCTGTCAACAGATCGTTCAAAGCTAAACTGCGAGCTGGGAGTAGTGAATGAAGGCGAAC
>OMOT01068209.1:0-10287 GCA_900312575.1 Acanthochaenus luetkenii | reverse complement strand
AGTTTCCCTTCCGCAGCAGACGGTGGACACGGCCCACGGGGAACTGCAGACCGGCCCGGGAGCTACGGGTCTTCGCCTTGGCACGGGCCTTTCCTCCGGTTTTGCCTCTTCCAGACATCGTTGGTCGTTAAGTCAGTTTCTCACTACAGACGGTGGAATAACAGCTTAGCAACAGACGTTGAGGAAAACAACGACGAAAAACGCTGCATATGAACACCGGGGGAGTCCCGCCCTAAACTGCGATTGGCGTTTGTAATTACAGTAGCTCAGCGATTGGCTGTGAAAGGTCAACGGAAACAGGAAGTCTAGTGACTATTGGATGAAGAGTTATGGCCTTTAAACCAATCGTGATAGGGTTTACTGAATGAAAGCAAGCGATTGGTTTGTGTTTTTCCTTCTTGTTGTGAGTGGATGACCCGTCCGTCCGTCAAGCAGCGGAGAGAGACGGCCAATCGAGTATTTTCCCTCCAGTTTCAAGTTTTGGGCGCCTTTCCCAATGCTGCGTTGATTAAAAAAACAAACAAAAAAAGGCAACAATGTGATATAAATATGTGTGCACAGTCATACTACATACTACATAGACAACATGTTTTCAGTTCAATCAATAAGGCCTAATTTTGTAAAAACTAATTGTCAAATGATTATAGTATTTAAGTATAAAAGTAAGAGGTGTTATCCAAAATAATAACAATACATTTTATTTGGAGGCGCCTTTCAAGACACCCATGGTCACCTTACAGGGCATAAAACAAGACAGTCCCAAAACATATTGTTTATTTATATTTGAAAGTACCGTATGTATTAAGCCCATATGTGGAACTGAGTGCTGTTATGACTATTAAACCTCTATGGGATTTAATGGTTTTTACAGGAAATTAAGCCAAGATTGAGTATATGATTGTGGTTTGCAGCACTGCCCATACCTACGGCTGTGGTGTGTGTGTGTGTGTGTGCAGATGGGTGGGAAAGGTGGCCTGGGTGGGTGTATAACTCCTGGCCTGAATTATTGTCCAAGTTAGGCCCTGGGTGTGTGTGTTGTTAAGAGTTCCATAACCATAAAGTTATGATACACCAACTGATATACAGGCCATAAAAGCATCATCAACAGCACTGGGATTGAAATGAAAATTAATAGTTAAAACTTTCAGGAAGACAGAGACATGTAACACTGAACCACTCAAACACCTGACAACTATTTCACTGCTGGTTGTTTAAAATATGTGCTTGAATTAATCTCCGCCCTAGATTTCGGAACTGCTGCAGATGTCACAAAAAAAGCCCATGCATAGTATTTGCAAATTAAGTCAAATTTGGTGTAGTACATTCTGCATTTCACATTTTCTTTATGAAGGCAAGCAATCTTTTCTCTCTGGCTGGAAGGATTTTACTGCTGCAAGCAGCTTGCATAGCTGATTTAAGGACAGTTAAAGTAATGATAAGTTGCTAAAGTGAGTAATAATGATTCATGGATAATAATGATTGTTTTCCAAATAACTGAATACATTATAAAACAATAAATGAAAAACGATAAGAAAAAAAGAATACATCTTGGGAAAGGCTTCAAAGAGAGGGGTCCCCCTTCCAGGACGGTCAGGTGTACAATGAGTGCAGAGTGGGCAGACAAAGATAAAGTATTGGTAACAAAATAGAAAAACACAATTTGCTTGTCTATCCTTAAAGTCTATCCTTGTTTCATAATTCAATTTATGTAGCCAAAATACACACAATGCAAGTAATCCAGAGTAAGTAATCCAGACTGAGTGAGGCTTCAAAAATAATTTATTTGAAATAAATTAAACAGAATTCAAGAATTCAAACCATACATAAGTAATCTCTTAAAGTATGTTGCAGTTTCACATTCAGGCCATATTCTATATGCCTTTAAACAATGGAGTGACTTAGTTAATTTCTTCAACATTTTAAATGTGTTGTAATTTTGTAAAGTAAAGCACAAGTCCTGGGCATTTTCCCGGTGGCCTGGCATCCTGATTGGCCCACAGTCAGGCCATGTTCAAAGCAAAAGCAACATGGGGCAGTCTGGATGCCACATTCAGTCAGATCTGCTACAGCCCCCCTCCCCCGCATGCCTTTCACCTATTGGTATGATCGCTGCCTATCATGACATGTGATTGGTTCCACGCATGTGGTGATAGCCAATCTGAAACTGCAGTCACAAGACATGACCGAAGCTAACACATCAACATTTAGGCTGCCTTCAAGACAACTGGGAGGTGGAAAACTTTCCACTTGTAAGTTCCCAGCTCCACCCTCTTCGCACAACGAGGCCACACGTGTCTCCTCCACAAGCGCGGTAACAAACGAGTATAAAGTCACCAAAGCCACAGAGAATATAGAGATTGGGAATCTTGGGAGTGTTTCAAGTTACAGTAACTGTCATATACAGTAAACATTTGCCGTATATGTTACCGTGTCTTGTATATGTGTCGATGCCCCTTGAAAAGTAACATTTTAAAAGTGAAAGTTAATCCAAAATGCATTTGCGTCACGCAAGTGTCATAGTTTCACTACGAGGTGGGAAACTCCCCAGTTCCCAGGTGTCTTGAGGGCAGCCTTACAATCTCCCAAGAAGTGAGAAAGCATCATGAAGGGGCTTTAGTTTCATGGACTTTACAGTTTACAATGTCAAGAGATTTTACAAGACTGTTTTTCAACATGTTACCCCCCCAAAAAACTGATTTCTTGCACTATTTTCAAAGGCAATTCAGAGCCTTTTTCAATTTCTGATAGTTGGTTGTTTGTCTTCTTTTGGTCATTTCTCTTCTGATACACTGCTGTAGTGTGTTGGTCATGTTAAATACAAAGTATATTAATGTAACTGCTTTGGGGTCAGTTCTTAATTGAAATATTAATATTTTCAATAATGCACCAGGTTAGAGGGTTCCTTGTACAATTTACAGCTTTCATTCTCTGAGAATTTGTTACATATCCAAGCAAAACTGGTATTGTAACTGTAATATCCCTAACCGAATCGATATTGAATCGAAAATCGTAAAATTCGGATCTAGTGACTTGGAATCTATTCAGGAAATCAGTGCGATTCAAATGTCTTAGTCAAAGTGTCTCGCAGCTCCGGTTGTATTTTCAGCCATCTTCTATTAGGTAAACGTCTTCTTTGCCTGTCTGATGCATGTCGAGGAGCTACATTTTACAAGCACTGATGCCACCTAGTGCTGCCTTTGCGCATTGCACCATTGACTGTTAATAAGATGTGTCTTTCACACACAGCCCTGATACAGCCTGAAAATGTAAAGATATGCGACGCGTCAACGCTAACAATCCACATAGATTAATTGACTAATAGTTGCAGCTCTAGTGTGTGTACACGTGCGGATGGTTGGGCAAGGTGGCCTGGGTGGGTGTATAACTCTCAGCCAGAATTTTTCTCCCAGTCCCTGGTCCAGTGGTGGTGCTACCACTGTAATCTATTTTAATAACTATTTTATTATGATACTGAATAAATCTCTAAATTAAATTCAAATAATCTAGTTAATTTGGTTGTTTTGAAATATACTTGGTACACACTCAGTGAAAGATTTCTTACAAAACACAGATGCCAGAGTAAGTCTCTTATGTACATTTTTACATATTGATTCTAATTGTTTGTCTTTGAAGTATGCCCCTTGATTTGAATCTTAAGTTTCAGTATTGTATCAAAAGGACCATACTGGCATTATAGATTTCCCCCCCTGTATCTCTGGTTGACACTTTATATCTAGCCCTGAGAACTTCAGCTCCACCTTGTCGTGAACTGAAATTAATCCTGTAGCTCCCAATGCCTCCCAAGAGCATCTAAAACACTTTACATGACTTGATTGAGGTTTGTTCCAGGAATAACAATTTTAACAAATGTGAAAATCGGTTTAGCTTTTTTGGCCTATGTGATGCGTGTGATTAGCAGCTGATCACAAGTCAATATTTACCGATGGTGACCTTGCCTCCAACCCATGCGAGACATTTCTTCTGTAAGCACAATATATGCAAACATGCTGTGCAATAATGACGCTAAAAGTTTTTGCAATGATGAAATATCAATGCGTGCATTGATATTAACTGAAGACTCTATAGTGTGTTTTAAATGCACTTTTAAATTAACTGGAGTCTACAGGAGCCACAAGGAAAGCAGGATACTGTCAAATTCTGAGGCTTTAACTCAGTGCCCTACTAGAAGTGTCTGCTAGAGATCCTGTACAGTATGCAATGTATTCTCTTTTACAGTCTGATTTAGTTTATTTATTTACAAGTCTGCTCAGTGCTGTCTTTGAAGAGAGGGTTCTAATGAAAAGGCTGGTTGAGGTTTAAGCAGACGCAATTTGAGAATTAATTGCATTTATGTGCTAAAATTCCAGTAATATTCCAATGAAGGTCCCTTTATGAAATAAAGAAATTAAATAAAAAGCATTCTTTGTCTGTTTCTGCTTCTTATATAAGTTACATTTATGAACATTATAAAAAACAATGTATAAGCAAATGTTCATTCACATTTGAATAAACACTACAACTAAATGAAAACTGTTAAGATTTTTGTTCACTTACTATTCCCTTTGCAGGGAAAAAACACACAGCAATGTCATTACTATATACTGCCACTACCATGACAGTTTTTTTGGGGGGTAAAATAGCACATAAGTCAGAGCAATAAATAATAATAAATTACCTTTATGCAACACAAGACATTTGCTGTAAAAAAAAACAACAACTTCAAAGTCCAAAGTGCAACCAATAGTATCATACTGGCATTTTATATCATTGAATAATTTCAAGGGATGCTTTACCCTAAATCGATGTTACCTCCATTTTGCCTCCCTGAGCCTGAAAATATGTTTTTTATGCATATAGCTGTTTCCGAGACGTTGATCTAGAATGTCGTAAGAGTCTTCCCCCTATGACGAAAGTAGGGAAAACACTCGCCTCCGGTTCCCATCGAGCAGCACGCTTCAGCTCTTGTGAAAGTCAAAGTCAAAGCAGTGAAAGTAGCCGGGGAGATGGAAAACAAGAAAAGCGAGAGAGAGCAAGAGAGATAGAGCTGATGTTGCCGCCGTCACCGCGGGCTGGGAACGTTAGGCGGTGCACTTGCGGGACATGCCATGTTAGCCGGTCCGGACTCCTGCATCACCAGCACCCCAGCCGCAATGCTTTTTGTCCTAAAACATTTGTCCTGTTGCCGAAGCCTAATTGGAAAAAGCAACCCAAACCACAGAGACCGTGAGGGCAACTTTCAGAGAAAGTATTGTTAACGGTAGCTAGCTAACGTGTTTTTGATCTAGGCTAACGTTAGCCTCTCTACACAAACCTATCCATTTCCAAAGGGAGGGGGGGACGGTGCATCTTGGGAATAGGAGTTACTGGAGCTATTGACTTGATAGAGCTGGGATCAAAACCTCAAAATCTTGAAAAATCTATGGATTTAATTAATATCTATTTTTTTCCCCCTCTTTTTTATTTATTTAAATGGGATGCAATATGCTATGTTAATCCAAATATAACTGTTTTATTTAGGGTAAAGCATTCCTTTAAGAGCAATTCCACTGAAAAAGGTCACCGTCACGCACTCTACTGACCTCTTGTGTTCAAACGGAACACATTTCACTGCAACCATTCCCTTCTCTCCACCAAGCAGCAGATTTCTCCTCTAAACAAATGGGTTTGATAAGCACATTTCCACTTCGAGGGTGTGATTCAGCATTACTCCTCTCCTCTGCTGAAGGTGCAATGCTTTCTACCCAGAGGAAAGCCCTGCCAGAGGTATCCTTTTAAAAGACACAGGTGACCACCCACCTGGGGTGTACTACCTGTCAAAAAATGGATTCTTGCCAAGGTTATGTTGTTTTTCTGACAATAATATTAATAGGGTCGGTGGGCCAAGCCTTACAACAACCCTGTCAACCAGTGAAGGTGACCCATATCCTACCCACGCCATGACAAGTCAGTTGTCCAGTGTGCTTGCTCCTCCATTGGTAGCAGTGGCTTTGCCTTTTGACTTGCCCGACGAACGGAAGGAGAAGCGCTTGATGAGACGCCGGGAGAAGCTGCCAGATTTTTTACGCCCACCGGTTGCAGCAGCGGCAAAGTTATTATCCAGGTTGGAGATGTCTTCATGGGAATGGCTGAAGCTGGGGTCCTTCTCTCGATGTCTTCTGCGGAACAACAGCTTTGTCCCACTCTGTAGAAAGCCCACTGGAGGAAGCAGATTAGTATTGTATTAAAAAGAACCAATCCATAATTGAAGTACAGGACCTCTGTTGAAACACTTTCACCCCACTACTAGTTTTATGATTCCATGGCAGTTCCCTCATCAAATTAACTGACTGAGCTTTTTGTCAATGACTGCTAAATTGTTTTGCATGTGTTGTAAGGCATTAAAAGGTTTGTTTGCATTGGAAATATGTGTAAAACAGGAAGCAAAACAGGTCTGTAATTTAAGTTGTTGTGGACTGATGAATTATCAATGAGTTATCAAAACGGAAAAAAGGGGTATTTTACATGTTCAAGTCAAACTCTTCAAGAATGTATATGAATGTATATAAAAGTGAAATGCACAAATGTAATGTGACAACAGAAGTAGCAATATACCGTCAAACAAAATAAAGATTTAAAACACTTTGAACATTTTGTTTGCAATTAACATAACACATCATTGAAGGATGCTTTTATCTGAAGCACCTTACACTACCAGAGAATACATCTTTAGCAATGGTGGCCACAGTGGAAATTGAACCTCCACACCTGGCGGTTAATAGTGCAGGGTTGTACACACTGAATTACACAAATGGCAAACTATTTATGCCATTGTGTATAATACAGTCAAGATATTCGGCAACTGTATTCAATGGAATCAAAAGATGCTGTAGCCTCTGCCATGTTTTGGGACCAGTATTAAAGCAGACATTACGACTGGTGCAGAAGTGAGTTCTGGCTGGCAGAGGGCTGTGGTACCTTTATGGTCCTTAAGGCTCCGGGTTTCCAAGGCACCAGTGGAGCCAGTGTCGGATTCCACGTCGTCAACAGAGGGACGCTCCGATGCATCAGAAGGCGTGGTGTCATCTGGGTCCTGGTGATGCCCCGCCCCATATTGGTTGCCATGCATGGCTGCATCCATGGCTGCAGCGTAGCCCCCCGATAAAGCACAGTCATCTTCTGAGAGCGGAACCTGATGAGCGTGACATTGTACATGATCAAATCATGTCTGAGTCAGAATGATTAGCAACGTTCACAGAGGAATATTTTGTCTACTACTAGAGCTACAGGGTAATTACAAGAATATTTAACCTAAAAAGGCTGCTTAGGATAAACACAAGTAATGATTAGTATTCTATGCTCAGAATAAATTACATAATAATAAAAAATCTAATACAGAAATAATTATATTATTCAATGGAAATCATTAAAATATCTATTTTTAATACGCCACAATCATCAGCACACATCTAAATCATGAGACTTGTACATTCCTATGGGGTTTCAGACACAAAATGGATAATATGACTGTCAATTCTGCAATAATGTGGCCCAGTGTTGGTAGGGACTGACTTTGGGCACAGAACAAAAAAAATCATCATCAGGATCCATGTCATTGTATTTTGATCGCATTAAAGGTTTGTATTTTAGACTCTTAGATTCTGATGATTGATGGTTGACCGTTTTGACAGATTTTTTGACTCATTTTGAGAAAAGTGTGGTAAATTACTTATTAATGTTCTACAAAGTTGAAATACTGCTTTAATTTGCTTTGCAACTATTGGCTGTGCAAAAGCAGGGTGTTATATTATATATATATAATATAGAAAATTAACTTTAAAAAACCACTGCACTTAAATAAAATATAATTTTCTAAAAAGTTACTTGTGTTATTTATTTTTGTTTTACCAATGATAATTCTGTAGTTCTGTATGCTCTGACCTTTGACACCCCCGATATGATGAGTGTGCTCCTTTTAGTAGGCGTCTTCCTCGCTACTTTGCAGGAAGACTCCGTCAGCTGCCGAATGGCAGTATCTGCAACAGGATCCAAGCCGTTAGAGAGCGGCCCGTCCTCTGAGCAACAAAAACACAAATATGTAAATGAGCATTATACTGGCAAACTGCAGCATACATTCTCAAAACTTTACGCAGCTGTGACCTCATTTTGTTGCACTACAAAGCAATTTTAAAAGCATTTAGTTTTTGTCTGAAATATACACAAAGTACCCCATTCTATCAAACTGAAAAGAAGACTAGAAAGTTAGGTGATAGTAAATAATCAAATTAAAAGAAAAATCAAATATATGAAAGTTTCAGATGGACTCTAATTCAATAATTAGTGATGACAGAGTCCAGTTTCAGAATTTTAAGACAAAAATAAATCATCACCCTCCCACAGCTATATGTGAAAATACAGCTTGTAGATTGTACTTTAATTAGTAGTAGTTTCCTCGTGTCATCCTGTTATGGACGTAAAAGAGGTCATTGGACAGGAGAACCTGCACTGAAAGTGCAACCTGCGTACTGCACCCTGCTGGTTGGTGCTTGCCCTATTTTGCATCCGTTATGCAAAATAGTAGGTTTGGCCTTGGAAACACGTTTAGTCCTGAACTCACTGCTAGGATTAGGGCTGGTGCCGTCTCTGCCGTCAGATAGAATGGTGGGTTTCTTCTCAGTCACCTCCAATTTGGACAGGGAACGCAAGGGCGAGTCGCCTGAAAGTCACCAACACTATCAGTGTCATTTTATGTCATCACAGCAACATTCTTTCATCTTTTACTTATTGTATACTTGCCCTGTTGCATTAATATAAACCGCAAACTCACCTGGATTGTGGTCGGGTTTTGGTCGGGACTGGATGGTGGTGACAGTGGTGACGACGGTTCCATCTGGCATGATGGTTCGGTCCACGTCTACCCTCTTAGTTGGGGTGAGTGAGGAACGAATTGGCATAGCACTGTGGCTGCTGCGAGGCTCCTCTGATTCCACATACAGAAGCTGGAGGAGTCCAAAATATATAATTATTACTGGTCTTTGCACATCCAATTACTGCATGTTTTAACCACATTGGAGGATCTTTGTGCTTTTCATTTGACAAAGTGTATGTTGGGGGTGGGCACCTTTTTAAAACAGAGGGAAAATCCATTTAAAATGACTAACAGGTTGTAGCAGGGGTTACAGGAGAAGTAGGGCTTTGGATCTCTCGTACTCCCTATAGGGTATTTGTCTGTTTTGTTAGAGAACAATAGGGAATGTAGTGTCAATTTGTTTATGCTGTTTTTGGAAATGAGAAAATAAATATGCAGATTGCAAGAAGGAAATAAGGCAACAAGTTGGCAGCCGAATAGGCTAGAAGTGGATCTAAGATAGTAGGGCTATTCGATATGATATATATATATATCGTGGAACAATAGAAAAATTTATATCGGTAGATATTTTCTTCTATAGTTTCCATCACCATTGCAGCAAAAAAGCAGCAGAACTGCTTTACGGATGTATTCTATGTCATTCCCGACCCCACTTTACGTTCTCTACATGTGGACTGGAATAATAAACAAACACGGAGCAGCGTGAAAGAACAAAACTGTTGCATTTTTGAACTGCCTATTAAACAACAGTTTTCAGTCGCGCTAATTAATCCACCGATTTACAACCAGAAAAACTATTTATGGACCGTATAGCTCCGCTATATTTGACCAAACGCTATGAGAATACAGTTATTTTGACCCAATGCTGGCTAAGTACCATAAAGACACAATTAGACATGCAGCGCAATATAAAGAGCAGTTGGCTGGACCATAGTTTCACAAGAGATGGCTCACCTGACCACAGTCATACTGGGCTGTGAATAATCTGCTATGTTTTTGCCATCTTTTGTTTACTTCTTCTGTAGATTACTGAATTATTATTACCGTATTTTCCGCACTATAGGGCGCACTGGATTATAAGGCGCACTGTCAATGAATGGTCTATTTTCGATCTTTTTTCATATATAACGCGCACCGGACTATAAGGCGCATTAAGCAAAACAAAACAGTCAGATAAGTTAGTCAGTCAAACTTTATTAAACGTGTTCACAATAACTCAACATTGTTAAAACGTTAATGAGCGTATTCACAATAACTCCCAACCTTGTTCAGTTGTAACACGTAAAAAAAAATCAAACGTTAGCATATTCACAGTACCGTATTTTCCGCACTATAAGGCGCACTTAAAAGCCTATAATTTTCTCAAACCACGACAGTGCGCTTTATAATACGGTGTGCTTTATGTATGGATTAATTATGGTTGTGCTTACTGACCTCGAAGC
>OMOT01068199.1:3580-13895 GCA_900312575.1 Acanthochaenus luetkenii | reverse complement strand
GCCCGGCGATGTATTGCGTAATAGGCGCCGCGTATGCAAGTCGTAATAAATCCATAATCAAATGCAAAGCCGTCTCCTGGTATATATAGTCTTAACGTTTTGTCAAGTAACAACTATCTTTTTCCACTACAATAGTAACGAGTTTAGATTTTACGAGATAACGAGAGTCATAGACGTGACCGATTGGACATTACTGAAAGCTTGCTAGCAACAAACGCCGGTGGTGAAAGATCAGGTGAAATGTTTGGGTAAAAGCCGATATGAATCAAGGAGTGTTCCTAATCGATGACCAGTTGGATATTTCTGATTGTGCGCTATAAATAGCATGTAAGCGACGCAAAAAGCTTGAAACTACTTGGGGTATGTGTTGAAAGATGGTTGCCGATATTTGTCTCCTGAACGAGTGAAGGCGATTCGGGACATTAAGAGACCACAGACGAAGACTGAGATGTTGTCATTCCTGGGTCTGGTGAACTATTGCAGGGCATGGCTTTCAGAATATGCCTCATACGACTCAGTGTTGAGAAAAGTAACCACTAAAGATGCTCCTGAACAGGTACACTGGACTGACGAGAGGACAACTTCCGTCACATAAAGTATCTGCTCTGCACTGCTCCAGCTTTGGGACTGCCGGACTACAAGCTGAAGTTCCATCTATACGTTGCAGAGGATGGTGTCGTTGCCTCCGCTGTACTAGCCCAGACGCATGGAGACAGACCAAGGCCAGTGGCATATTATTCCAAATTGTTACCATTAATTGTGCAAGGAATGGTTCACTGTTTGCGAGCTGTAGCTGTTGCTGCTATCATGGTCATCCACTCACTTTGCATGCGGTAAATATCATTTTGCTTAATATCACCACTCAGCATAGGATGGTCAAAGACGATGTAATTATGATCATATCTTAAAAGGTACTTAAAATCTACAGCTGCGAACATAAATACTGTATGATCTAATATACCAACTGATCCACCTTTGAAAAAAACACGTTTCAAGAAGGGGGATGGATTATGGAAAGCTAAAAATAACCGAATATTGTTAACAAAGTTAGCTTTTATTCCATTCATAGCTTAGGTTCATAGACTAGCTCATGTCAATGGTATAGTAATCACCAGATATATTTCTAAATTATTCTTTACAATAGCATTAGAACAGAAAGTCAGAAATGTGTTCAGCAATGTTTGGTGTGTGCAAGATGTAATGTACAGTCAAAACCAGCTAAACATGATCATTTGCCAAAACATGAAGGGCCTTTTCAGTAGTTACAAATTGATTTTACACATATGCCGAAGGTAAAAGGTTTTGATTATCTTTCACTGCAAGGGTTACCAAACAGTTGGCAAATGCACTGGGTATCAAATGGTCTTTCCATATACCTTACCATGCTCAGAGTTCAGGACAAGTGGAACGGACTAATCGAACGATTAAGGATAAACTGCTCAAACTCCATCAATCGCGACAAATTAATTTGCTGGTTTTGTTGTCAATTAGAGCAATGCTGAATACCACTACTGGCTTGTCTCCACATGAAGTGCTAATGGGACAACTGTTTTCTTTAGAACTCTGATGAAGGACACACCTCCAGTGGATTTCACAAGATTGCAGGAAATGCAGCAGATTTATGTTTGACATTTGTTCTCTTTCATGTCTAAGTATATCTCAACAGGGTGTAGATTCCCTTCCCTCTTCAAACGAGCATTCCATGCATCCCTTTGGACAGAGGGGGAGTCGCGTAGCGAACCGCCAACATGTGTTCAGGGTGTGACCTGAACCGCTTTCAGGGTGAAAGACCAAACGCAGGGGATACATGCAAGCAGGATCAGAGCGACACCACCAGACGCGAACGTCACACTCCAGTGATAATGTGAACTGATCAGTAAAAATCTTCTGAACTGACCTATAACGAAGTGTGGTCTTATTTTACATAGACTGATTATGTTTATCATGTAACATATCACATTGTGGCTACACAACATTGTTCATGTATGTTGTTATTGGCTTGTATTAGATTGTAATGGGATGGTAATAGAGTTTTTTCCCTCTATGCAGGCATTGAGGTTTTGCTCTAGTATCGTCCTAGTGTAGTTAGGCATGGCAATTTTTACCTACTCTCTAAGCCATGGTGAGAGGGGATGTTGTATTGTCATGCACCTATGTCCTGGAGACTTCTCTCAGTTTTTCCACCTTAGTGGGGAGATTTGTGGCTCGGTTTGCTGTGATTGTTGTTGTAGTGGGTTGAATGAGTTGGACGGAACTCCCAGGACATAGGATAGAGAAGTGATGTTATATTGTTGGAGTGTCATGCAATAAAGAAAAAGAAGGAAAAAAACAGAAGAAGAAAAAGGGGGAATTGTTAGTATGTAACTTGGAGATTACATGTCTGCTTGTGCCAAGCTAATTGTAACTTGCAGGCTGTACCTGTCAATCAAGAGGCAGAGGGCCAAATAAGCATATGATATTCGTAGTGATTGGAGGTTTGGCTAACAGCCAATAGACATGAAGCAAGTTTGCACTATGCTGTTAATAGATAGAACGCAGTTGTCACGCGCCAAGCACCGAACCTTGGGGAACACCTTGAGATACAGGGGCTGTGGTAGATTTACAGTTATTGATGTTGATGTACTGGAATGTGAATCATTTAGAATTTTTTATTCTGACAACAGTTATTAAAACATCTCTGATCTTTTGGTTATGGCATATATAATATGAAGTCCCAGACACATTGACAGGAGCAGATTTCTAGGACTACATGCAGGCAAACCTCATTGGTCTTATGCTGCATTCATGTCATATGGGAGGAAGTGAAACGATGGGAAGACTTCCCATTGCTCCGACGTTCATGCATTGCTTTAATTGGAAACCTCAAGATGGCAACCGTGCGCTCAGTCATTGTTGGCTCTATTTCTTTTACTGTCAGGTACTTTATGATCAACCAATACTACAACCTTTTTTAATTACTTGGAGGAGCAAAGGAAACGAAAACTGTAATTTTAAGTTTAAACTGATATTGTAAATTGTATTGTAGCACTTCTGTGTCAGCAGAAGAGGTGGGTGAAGTTGCTCAAATCTAGAAGTCCATAGTCCTCCAGACAATGTAGGTTTTCATAGTACACCTTGGTTACACACGCTCATATCCTGCCAGAGATGCTCAACCCTGATAAGACAATTTGTATACGACAATTGGTGGAGAATTCATAGCAACTTTCTTCCTATATTTTTTCATTATAGGCTACATGTGCAAACCTACATTTTACGGTTTGCAAGGTTACTTCTATATGATTACATTACTACACTAATTAAACTTTCTATGATGATATGTGTCAAAACATTTTTGATAAAATGATGTAATAGATGGAGAGAGTTACTTGATAACATCCTTCAAGGGCACAAACCCGTCCACTAAACTCTGTAAATTGACATACGTTTTTCGAACAGTCAAAGTAAGTGAGCAGATATGAAATACAAAATAGCAATAGTAAAGGCTGCACTTTGCTTTCACGTCGTTGTTGCGCACCTTGCACTGAGCGACTGCTGCAAAATAAAACTGCATTTTTTCTTTTTCTAATGAGTGTTGTTTGGAAATATAGACTAGGTACATATTGCTCACTAAATAATAAACAGGGAAATGTGAAAATGTGTTCATCTGATCATGCTTGTCACAGTTCACGGCAGGCCTGCCGAACAGTTGTACCACAAACTTGATATTGGGCACAACCAAGGAGGTAGAGTTCCTGCCCAGGGACTGCAAGGTTGAAGATTCGAGTCCAGCTCCTCCCGGAGGAAAAAGTAGTATCCTTGAGCAAGAGAGCTAATCCCAAATTGCTCACGTTGAACAGGTTGGCGCCTTGCATGGCTGCCTCCACCAAAAGTGTATGTAAGTCACTTTGGATAAAAGCGTCTGCTAAATGCCGTAATGTAATATAATGTTGTCAATTCCCATCACTGCTGGAAGCAGTATTACCCATCTCCACTGTCTCAAATAATTGCTCTTGGGCTGTTGTGAATGAATGTGTATTTTGCCTTCTATGCAACTCAGGTCTTATGACCTTATCACTTCCTAGAGGCTTTCTTCCTTGATAAATGTCCATGTCATCCACAGGATGAGAGAGGCCATAGAAAAGACAGTTGCTGACAACTATGGTGAGTATGCGACACCCAGGTGTGTCTGTGTGTGTGTGTGTGTGTGTGTGTGTGCATGTGATGGTATTGATGCATCTCATCAATATTTAACCTGACTGTATCAACTCAGAATGAGTGCCAGGAGTAAGATCACCTAGCCTACCTAAGTTAAATCAAAGCCATTCATCTGTAAAAGCAGTGCTACTGGTGCTTTGGAACTATTTTATTCCCCTGGCGATTCAGTTTTCACTTCCTTAACCAACATTTATTTGTTAGGCAATATTGTCTTAACCTTTGTTTTGTGACTGGATCTGTCCTTGTTGCATGGCAACATTAGCTTATTGAACATCTTACCAGGAAGCATTGCCAGTTGGTACTGAGGGGAATTGTTTCAGTGGCTTAACTTGTTTGATGGCTCTGAGCTTTCTCAACAAAAACATTTGAAATATGTGAACATATGTATACATTACATACACTGTGTAAAGCATATTCACACCCATGTTCTCACTCATACACTCACACACAAACAATCACGCACTGAGTGTATTTCTGTAGAATTTCTATTCATCTGCCAATGAAGTGTGACAGCCCGCATCACTCAGGCAGGTTGTGACCAGGTATAAGAGAAAGGAATGAGGGCAAACTCTCATTCTCTTTCAAACACACTAACACACACAATCACACACGTTCTCACACCTACTCATAAAGGTTTTAGATAACACAGAAAACGCTGTATAATCTACCGATATATAAATAAATAAAAAACGTATAATGCTAACATAGAAACATTCTAACTTTTCTAACATCGGGACATTGGCTTGCTAGAAAATAGCAAAATACTCAAAGGTAAGGCTGTTTTCAGTCGATTAAGTTTGCATATTTTGTATATACATGTTTATATTCGTAGTTATCTTTTATTAGTTAGCATTATCTTACAGTACCATTTAGTAACTTTGCTTTGAAAAGTGCTTTAAAAATGATTAGTTGTAATAGTATTAGTGTTGTTATTAGTATTATCATTAATGTTAGCATTATTGCATTGTTTTATCTCTAAAGTAAGATTTAGTAAGATTTCAGACTAGGTCAAAAATGGATTTGAAAATGCTTTAGAATATCTGAACCATATGACACAATTATTTAATTTACTTGGGGTTCATGTTCAAAGGCTATTAATTTCAAATATTTGATACATCACTTTTGCTGACTTTGAAATGTTGTGGCACTAACAGTATTAATGTGTGTTTAATGTGACAATTTCAGTTCTGCTCTCTGCTATCTCTCTCTCTCTCTCTATCGCAGGTGTTGCCACTTGCTTTTTGTTGCCTCATTACACCTGGTTCATTGTCAGTTACATCTCTGTGCTTGACTACAGTGCGTTCTGTTTGCTATAGCCAGCACACCATTGTGGAAATCAAGATTACACAGTAAGATTACAAAATTGAATGGCACAAAGTAGTTCCCCTAGTAGGAACGTCCTATTTGGTTGATTTGTGGTGTGGGAAATATCAAATGGAAAGGAGAGAGAACAGAAAGTGAGAACCGGCAAAGGAAAGGTTTGAAAAACAGAGACGAGTTAGGACAGTAGAGGAGGGTTTGGAAAGAATTTCCATCCTTTCATTTCAAGAGACAGATTCCTTCCAACTTCCACCCTTCTCTTCGTCCACCATGGCTGCCATGCAGACAGCCTTCCTCTTGGTAGCACTGGTCCTCTCTCTGCCAGGCTCTGCCCACAGCTTCCAACCTCTCTTTTCATACCGTGGGAATTCCAGCACTCACCGTGACATTACACAGAGGGCTGTCCTCAGAAAGACAGCAGAGGTCTGCAAAGCCATCGCTGCAACCGAGGGACGGGACTTTAACCTGATGGTAAGTGGGCTTATGCCGTGCTCACGTCATATTGGAAGAAGCAGAAGAACTGGGTGACATCTCATTGCTACAACATGAACGTGTTCGCGTTCAAACTCATTGGAACTAGGCCTGTGCCGATATGAACGTTTTATAGTATGACTATCTCGACCAAAATTATCTTGATATGCGATATTATCTTGATAAGTATTAATAAGATGAAAACCTTAGGAAGAGGATTTGACAGGGATGTTGACACTGATTTATCACTCGCAGGCTGATTATCTTCGACTTCAGCCATATGTTTATGTGTTTACCACAGACACTGCCTCTATGACACTGTTCCCTTCTATTGAGTGGTAGAGGATTAAAGGGCTCCCCTTCTGGGGAAAATAAAACATCAATGATGACAGACAAGAGAGACCATAGGCTATGCTGTGTGTTTGCTTTTGTTATTCAGCTTCCCAACAAGTCGGCGGTTATCGCAGTGGTCACGGTAGTCAAAATTAGGGCCAGTGCCATAATCATTGTTTTTTGCCAAGATATACAGTATAGTAATACCGTTTATTGTCCCATATCTAATTTTAACACTTAAAAATAATTATTAATGATTTAAAAATCAATTGTACACAAACTGCAGCAGATATTGTTAACTATTTGAAAGTATTGAAAGTTGATTGTATTTCAGTCAGGACAAATAATGTATTGATATGAATACGTTTATAAATGGTTATGACATAACAATACGTTTACTTTTGGCTGACTGCTTTTATGACTAGCTGCTGCACATGCATTAGACGCATTTAGTCGGGTAGTACATAACCGCCCAAAACAGCAGACCTAAAGGCCTTTTCAGATAGGATGCGGTATGTGCTGCGCTCGCCGCTTGTTTCAGTGCAGATCTTACCATGTGATTTGGGAAGTCATGGAGGAGCGCAAAATAGAGTTTTCACATTTTCTAGCCACAGCTTGTCATTTACATTTGCTAACTTCGGTCGGGAAACCTTGCCCATCTGGATTCAAGGCTTGAATCTCTGCTGAAAGTTGCAAGTCCCGAGCGATGCTATAGATCGCTATGCATTGTAAAAACACACCTGATATTCCCACTTGGTTGTAAACCTGTTTCCAACATAGTGTTTTCCTGTTGAGCTCTCTATATGAACAGAGACTGCTGTACAATTCTGGAAATTCAGAAACAGCCAAGATCAACTTCTCCTAAATTGTTCCTGCCTGGCTGTCTCATTTCTATTGGCTATCTTTGCTCTGCGCAGCACAAAGCCATCATTACGTGGCACAAGCCACGGGAAATAATGAGTTTCAGGGTGCAGGGGTGCCGTTGCCGCATCCTATCTGAAAAGGCCTTAAGCCAGCAAAATGTTTGCTGCAAGTAGGTGCTGTTTCCTCGGCACGGAAAGTCATGCAACCATGATTAATATGGAACAGTGGAGTGTCAAGACCAGCCAGCTTGGCCACGTGGCTTATTTATCTAGTGACCCAACTCTCTATTAGGTCTTTCACACTGGCAAGGCTCCGTGCCGGTTCTCAAACCTAATTTTGAACCGGCCGGCGTGTTCAGGCCGAGGAGAAATTTGTTCGGAACCTGAAAAGTTGGTTCTCAGCTTCATGCGAACCGTTACATCGTCAGTGGGCGTGTCATATTTTAGGCTTTGAAGACAAGAGTGTAAGGTCTGTTAGATCTACACATTAGAGGGTATTCTTGTTTTGGTGAGTGTGTTGTATTGTGTTTCCGTTGTGTCTTTTATTTTGTATGAACACTTCCTGGTTGCTTCACGTCAGTTAGTTTTACTTCCATCTGTTTCCCATCTCCTTTATCACTCACACCTGTGTTTTATCACCCAACTGTTTTATGTTAGCAATTAGGCACTCCCTATGTAAGGCCTCCCAGTTTATTGTACCTGTTGCCAGAATATTGTAATTCCTTACCCGGTTTTGACCTCTTTATGGATTCTGGTGTTTTTGCCTTTGCCTAGTTCCCAGCCTGTACTGTTGCCTGTTTTGGATTGCCTACCCATGTAACGAAACCCCTGCCTGTGTTTCCCCATCTGTACTGTTGCTATTTTTGGACTGCCTCCCTTTGTATGACCCATTTACATTGAGTAAAGACATTGCTTGAACACTTGAAGTTGGACAATCATTTTGCACTCTTGCAATTGAACTGGTAGGCCTACTGTACATTCGCCTCATGTGTGACATGTAGTCTTAATGTTTTTGTGATTTAATATCGCCTTCAGAATTATCACCTCCGCCATACCATGCCTTGTGCATTTAGCAACGGCCTCCGTTGATGACAAAGGGCGGTGGAACTTTGGTTCCGCTTAAACAGGTATGAACATGGGCTGTTTCGCCAGAAAGCACCATGGTTCTGAGACTCCAGAACGGAACCAGAGCCAGAACCAGAACCATGTCTGTCTGAAAGCAGCATATGTTAGCCTAGGCCAGCTTGGCTGAATGGCTTACCTACCTAGTGGCCTATATAGCTATGAGTGCCTGGGCCAGCTTGGCCAAATGGCTTACCTACCAACGGCCCTAATTAGGTGAGTCAGAACAGTGTCGGTAACTCCGATGTGAGGACGGTTGCGCTTTGAGGTGTGTCTAATGCAATTTAGGTGACTCCCACATAGTTGTAAAAGTTTGGGTTAACCAAAAAAATGACAAGTGGATGTGGTAGGAATTTGTTTTCATAATGGACAATCAGAACACCTTTTTTCTATCCCTTTAAATACCAGTACGCCAACGCTATAGCAAATTGGCAATTTCCTGACATAATCTACTCTTGGGTCCGGATCTAACGTTACTAAGATATAAAATAAACTGTACTAATTTGTGTGTGCATTCTAAAAGTTTGCGCTGGTGATTTACTAAGAATAATTGCGTAAATGACAACGGGTGATAACGTGGTGGAGACAGCAGGGTTTTGCGTGTTTAATGGTTTGCACCATGGAGAGTTTGGATGGGCAACAGAACCACAATCGCAAAATGTATTAGAGGTGTTAGTGGAAGAGGCAAATAAACATCTGGATGAGCTACAGCAAACAAATCTGAATATGAGAAGAAGAAAAAAAATATATACATATGGGAGATCATCTGCCACTTTCCCCGTTCTATACTCCCTCCATCTGCCACATAAATTGACATGATATACCTTGGTTGGTGGCCGTCCCCGATAGGTGACGTCACTTATCTTCGTCATGATCTTAGCCAGAAACTTGCACTCGGAGGTGGGGACCAGTACGAGGATTCTGTCTCCCGGGTGGAACGTCCTTGGCTGGGCCCGCCGATTGTATACCTGCTCCTGGGCGGCTTGTGCGGTCGCCATGGGGGCCCGCACCATCGGCCAAAGTCGCGCCATCCGGGCCTGGATCCCCTCCATATGCTCCACTACGGTTCGTAGGGGTGAGTGTTGCTGCTCCCAGGCCTCCTTGGCTAGGTCTAGCAGACCCCGGTGCCTCCGGCCGTATAGGAGCTTGAATGGGGAAAAGCCGGTGGTGGCCTGGGTTACCTCCCGGATGGTGAAGAGGAGGTAGGCAACAGCTGGTCCCAATCCTTTCCGTCCACCTCGATGACCTTCCGCAACATTTGTTTGAGGGTTTGATTGAAGCGTTCCACCAGCCCATCGGTCTGGGGATGGTACACCGAGGTCCGAATGGGCATGATGGCCATGGTGCGTAAGGGGATGTCCTCGGGGTACCGGGTGGCATAGTCCACAATAACGAGGATATACCGGCTGTGGCCCGATCAGGTCCATCCCGATCCGGCTGAACGACACTGAGAGGATAGGGAGAAGGATTAGCGGATTACGTAGGTGCAGCCGTGGAGCTACCTGTTGACACTCCGGGCAGCTCCGGCAAAAGTCTTCCACCGCCTTTTTCACGCCCAGCCACCGAATCCTCTACCGCATCCTCTCAAGGGTTTTCTCTATCCCCAGGTGAGCGCCGAGCTGGTGGGAGTGCGCCAGTCTGAGGACAGATAAAGTTAGTGTGCGGGGGACCAATAGCAGTTCCCGGACCCGGCCATCCCTCTAGACTACCTGGTACAACAATCTTTTTTTTTTATTGCAAAGTGTGGGTAGGTTAGAGGACTCACCCCATCTAGCTGGCGGCCGTCTCACAGCTGCCGCTCGCTCGTTGACCTCCTCCCTCCTGGTGTAGTGCCAACTGCGCCTGCAGGGCTTCGGTATGGGTCATCTGTACCTACATTGCCTGGGCGTGTTGTCGGCGCTGCTCCTCCGGCCTTCTGTACCTGAAGATTCATCTCTCATTGTGGCGAGCCTGTAGCTGCTGGTCAAGGTGCGTGTAGTGAACCTGGTGTTGTTGGCTCGTCTGCTCGTGTC
>OMOT01068193.1:0-13196 GCA_900312575.1 Acanthochaenus luetkenii | reverse complement strand
CACAACCACAGAGCCATTGCTTCCTCCCATAGCAGTTGATAGCTAAAATCCTGATGTCTGATTTTCCAGAGGGCTGTCGAATGTTGAGGTTCAGGCTGATCTGGACCCAACTGCTTCACAATAAGCTTGTCAGACAAACTTCTCAGTTCAAATGGTTTTCAAACAAAGAATTAACACTGTTAGGAGCAGGTTGTTCCTCTGGCACATTAGCCACTGTTACATTAGCCACTAACAGCTAGCTAACTTTACTCTCCCACTTCCTGCTCTATCAATAACAACTTCTATGCACGCAGCCGCAATGGCGACAATCTACCAAATCGGGCGTATGTCAATACGCCCTGCAATGCCGCTCTATTCAGCGCCCGAGCTGTTAACCAATCCAGTGTGGGCCGGTGCGGCTCCATTCAACTTTCGCTGCTCCCGTCTGGCGTAGAAAATTACGCCCTTTGGCACTCAGTTTTGTCAGTCATCCCACTTTTCTATTAGAATATATCATTTATGTGAATATAACAAATGAATTTCATACACATACAGCACCACAATTGTAAAAATTATTGATCTATTGGACGTTTTTTTCCCACTTGGGCCGGTTGGGCGGCGCCCCAACGCCCCTAGTGGACGACACGCCACTGCTCAATAGACCAGAATGCAATGCAGCCACAGGATGTGGAGTAATGGGCTAGCTGGCTGGTTGTCGGAAGGCATTATGTGAAATAGAGGAAACCAACGTGGGTTCACCAAAAAGGTGAATTACAACACTTCATCACAAAATAACTCCTGGAATGGATTGAAGATCAGACCGATGATATTTTACTTACAGTGTATGTGTATGAGGGTGGATTTTTCCTTTAACCCTAACCTAAACTTAATCCTAATCTTAACCCTAAACCCAAAACCTAATCCTAAACCAGACCCTTGTAAAAGTGAGAACCAACAGAAATGTCCTCACAATAGAGGATTTTCCTTGTCTTTCTATCCTTGAGAGGTCATTTGATCCTCATAGAGACCAAAGTCCAAGAACACACACAAACAGAGAGAGAGAGAGAGAGAGAGAGAGAGAGAGAGAGAGAACACACACACACGTACACGCACAAACTCACTGACACACCATACATAGGGTTTTAACACCTCCTACTTGACTCGCGGGCTGTTACCTAGTTACAAGCGACGGTGTGGCCAGTAGAGCCATGATGCTATGTTGGTGGCTTCCAGTGCACCAGTCAGACCAGGAGTGGACGGAGAAAACCTCATAGCCAAACGGAGAAACAACGACAATAACCATCAAACACATTTCGGCTGCGCTGAAAAGGGAATACCTTAAGTACAGCAGCTTGTCCCCGCAGCTCCTCTCAGTTTGATATCCTCTCGCGTTATTTCATCAATACATTCAGATCGCTGGACGAGACCGGGGAAGATCGCTTTTTCAGTAACTGTCTGACGGGTAAGTTCAAAGAGTCAAATGTGGTTTATGTGGCATTCCCATACGGGCTTCTTTCCAGTTGACAGTCCGCCTAATGCATGATGCATGTGAAGCAAGTGGCTGTTCTGATGTCACTGTCGAGCTGTCAAAGGTAGGTGCAACTGTGAGCGAGTGTGTGAGAGAGAGAGAGAGAGAGAGAGAGAGAGAGAGAGAGAGAGAGAGAGAGAGAGGCTAATTCTTAAACACTTGACCTCTTCACTCAGTGTCTCCTCTCTTTTTACAAGTGATTGTTCCATTGTCTGAATGAGCTGAATCGAGATACTTGAGATATTAGCCATTTGTTTTCTGTGTATGTGTGTAAGCATGCATATTTACAAAAGTAGGTATCTAATTTTTTTATTAAATATGCTTACATGAGGCATTTAGCTGAGCAGATCAAGGTTCCGTGTCTTGCTCAAGGGCACTTAAATAGGACACACAGCTCATGTGGGGATCAAACCTTAAAGATTTTAGCTACAGGATGTTTCTCTAGCCACTAGTACCCGTAGTTAGACAGTTAATTATTCTACCACTTGTGAGGGAAAAAACATCACATCTCTTTTAGTTATCTTATGTCCTTCAAATGGAGCCATTGATTTCTTTATGTTGCATTCAAAATCTTTATATTTAACATCTATGATGGCAAAAAAAGGAAGGAAGGTAGAAAGCCAGAGATATACCGGCACTTCTCACTCTCTTTGGATAATAATGTGTGAACCTGGAAGTTGTTTGTTGTTAATAGAGAAAAAAGAATGAATTCACTTACTAATAGCAAATGTATGCCATCATCTATGTGCAAAGGGAGAACAGCATGCACACAGACACACACAACGCTTTCACAGTTCATCAGCACAGCTTGGTTTAGTGAAATTTGGGTTTTCAAATAGGCAAAAAGGGGCAGAGAAGCAGGTAAACCCCAAGATCTTGAGTCCTGTAACAGAAAAGCAGTATTCACCGACTGCAGTATCACCGCGTCTCGCTACGGAGCTTCAAAACAGGTCGAGGTGTCCTTGCCTTGTCCACCCCCCTCTTCATCATCCACCTCCTCCTCCTCTTGAAACTGTAGCCGGCAAAAAGAATAGCCAGAGAGAGAGAGAGAGAGAGAGAGAGAGAGAGAGAGAGAGAGAGAGAGAGAGAGACTAAAGGGTATTTCTTCTTTTTTGTTGCTCTGATGAGTTGTTTTTTTCCCACTCTGGCTCTCAGGCTTTAAGATGGCATCTAACCTCATACAGAGGACCGGGATGAGGTTAAACAATAAAGTCAGTATTGGATGGCAGGCTCTCTGAAAATTGACTTGGGCTGCAGGGATTTCACTCACCATGATTTATTCAATGACTGCGTAACAGGTTGGGGGAATCTGTGTTCCCTGGCAGCCCACACACTCAAACTGTACAGTCACTGAGTCTGAAAGCACATATACAACCGTACATGTTTAAACCAGCACTTCACACACAGATATATAAAATGAGTTTGTATGAGTGCAGACATAAATACAAACGCATGTTGTAGTGTCAACAAAGGTGGTCTGAAATACTGATATTTTTGTATCGAAGCAGCCGAGGGGCAATGTTTTCTTTTTCAATTTACATGCCAAAAAGGTATTCAGTGTTTGCCCCAGAATTGTTGTCTTGTCAGGGTGAAAAAGTCTGAAACAGCATTTAGACCATCATGGGACACTAAAACTCCTTTGAAACCAGACTACACGGTAATACAATTATTTGAATGTTAGCAGCTCTTTATGACAGCGTGACCCACCACACATATTCAATGGCAACAGAAACTCTGGGATACATTAGGACTTTTGAACGAAGAGTTCATTTACAAAAAGCACAATTGAATAATTAAACGAATAAAGAAAATGTGCAAAGAAAATCCAATTTCATTGCAGGTTTTACAGTTTGTTTTTATTGTAGCTGTGGTCAGGGAGGATCCTCCTTCATATCGGAGGCAGACGACACTGACCGGACGATATGCAGTATTTATAATAGGGCCAATATCAGCCACATATATCGGTCTAGCCCTACGTTTTGACAGTGTTTATGTAAGCTAAGTGGAAAAACAATTAATAGTATATACGTTAACATTAAAGTCATAGCTTAACTTGCAGAGTTGGACATAGAGTCGCTCATTTAATTATTTATTTACATTTGAGGATAATCTTTCCTATAAACCAAGATAATGTTGTGCAAAAACATACAGCTTTTTTTTTCCATTCTCTTCCACGTATGTCTGCACAAGCCTGAATCTGTTTAGTTAAACGCTTGGCACACTGGGGAACGTTCACTCTCTGCTTTCAAGAGGGGAAAACACTAAAGAAAGCTGAGCAAATATGCTATTCAAACAACTCTAGCAATGTCCTCAGCCATGACCCTGACCTTGGTTCTCACTGCCAAGGCCTGTCTGTACTTGGCGCTGAATGAGTCCAGTTTAATTGGCTTTGTGAAGCAGGTGAATAATTTGAACGATGGCTGAAATATACTGCACCTTCAAACTTTGACCCCTCGTGTCACTCTGCCCTTTCTGCTTCACAACAAATATTAAATGTAAATCAGTGCAAACTATGTGTGCCGTACTACCTGAGTGCAGAGCCTGGTCTCCCCAAAGTTGTTTTACATTGTAACCGTTTGCTAACCTTTTCACGTGATGAACAAGAGAAAACGCCGTAACGTGTTGGAATGCACCTTCATCTGTGGTTCCATACCAGATGACTGAACGACGAGGCTCCTCTCTGAAATGGAGTAAACCTTTCAAGTGAGCTTGGTGAGGCTGTTAAGAGACTCTGACCTTTGTGGTGGATACGGTGCGGCGGCGCTTGACAGCTAACATCCTGGCATTTCTGCTCCCGCAATGAGCTGTGTTAAACCGTGGCCCTGTGCAAGATACATTCTTCTCACCTTGGCTACAGCCATCTGTTTAAAGAGACCTCGTATCTTCCACAGAGAGTGCATACTTAAAACTGTGGTGCTTCTGTGTTGTTTGAAATATGCATCTTTGGCTATCACTTTGCAGTTCAGTGCTGCAGACAAGGTGAAATTCTGTCTCAGTGATCAGCATGACGATCCGATATTACCACAGTTTCAATAATATATAAAACCACTAATATCAGCTTATAACATAAAAGAGCATTACATCAAAGATCCTTTTATTATTCATCAGGAGTGATATTGTGTATTTTGCTCCTTGTCGACCCAACGATTTACTACCAAGAGACAACATTTAGCCGAAATGTGTACTAAAAGAGGGGCATGTTGTTGTAATAAAATGAGTTAGCAAAAGTAGGATTAATTGATAGCTTTCTAATTAGCTTAAAGTCACGTATTTTGTGTTAACATTCAGAGCAGGATCCTTCTTACTGTGAACATTCCCCCCGATGACAGAATATGTTCTGCATCCCTCTTCTCAATTATAGCTTTCGAAGGGAAAGTGAAGTGAAACACTTAACACCCCATAACCTTTCTCATAAATGTAACTAGATGCCCCATTTAATGCATGCATCACCTCCGACTGTGCTCAGCTCCTTTATGACTCCTGCTGTACAATGTGCAAAGCAACTGGTAGTGAAGTGAGGTAAAACCATAGCTGTATCCGACTCTCCTGTAACCAATATAGAGTGTACAACAGGGTTCCTACCCAAGCCTGGAAAAATAATAATGATAATCTCCAAGTCTTGGAAATTGTTGTAATCATAAACAAAAGGGAAAGTACAGTCTGGAAAAGTACAGTCTGTTGTACAGCACTGGTGCATGCTGTACGTGACACGTTTTCTGTAGTTGTAGTCCCAGTCACACAGTCATATTGCCCTGCCACTATCAGCCTATATCAAATTCACCAAACCCTTTTGGTTTGGTGTTGAAATGGAAAATGTGTCGGAACTCATGTAAAAGCTCATATAACACTTATCTACGGTGCACTGTGGTTATGTTAGGACATTGCTGGGTGAATGAGTAAGTGACTGAATGAGGGAGTGATGTTTTCATTATTTAGCTGATTCATTTACATTTAATTTACATTCTACCCATCCTTTTTCATTAAAGTAAGTGAAAACAGGACAAAACCAATATTTATGAAGCTAGGAGAGATTGCTCTCTTCTTCAAGGGTAAGATTAGATTAGATTAGATTAGATTCACTTCATTGTTATTACACAGTACAAGCACGATGCAACACAATTATTTGTGTCTAACCAGAGTGCAAAACAGCAATTATATGCATGTACAAATAATAATAAACAGTTGAAGCGTATATACATTAAGAGCCAGAAATCTGTACAGTAAGTGCAGTGGGTAGACATACCATACAAAATACACTATATAAGAGGTGTATACACTATAGGCATATGTACAACCAATTTAAGAACATAATGGCATATCATGATCTTCGTGGGCTAGGCAGTATGAGACAGGGTGGAGTGCATTGTCAACAGTCTGACAGCTGAGGGGAAGAAGCTGTTAGTAGTCCTGTTGGTTCTGCCCGGGAGGCTGCAGTAGTGAGCCCCTGAGCGAGTGTCACGTTGGGCGATAAATAGTCCATGGTTGGGGTGAGAGGAGTCTCTGATGTTGCGTGCCCTTCATAAGCACCGCCTCTCATAGATCGAAGTGATTGATGGGAGTGGGGTCTTGGTGATGCGTTGGGGCGATTTCCACCGCCTTCTGCAATGATTTCCGGTCACTGATGGTGCAGTTGCCGTACCAGACTGAGATGCAGGTGGTGAGGATGCTCTCAATGGTACAGCAGTAGAAGTTCACCAACACCTGAGAGGATAGGAGGAGTTTAGCCAGCTTCCTCAGGTCTTGTCTTGACCAAGGTTGAGGTGTTGGTGGTCCATGACAGGTCTTCAGAGATGTGAACTCCCAGGAACTTAAAGCTGGTGACACACGCAACCTCTTCCCCATTGATATGGATGGGGGTGTGCGTGCCTTTTTTGTGCCAGGTTGTTGTTGGCACACCACTCCGCTAGGTGCTGGACCTCTTCCCTTTATGCCGTCTCGTCGTTGTTGCTGATGAGTGTCATCTGTTGTGGTGTCAACTGAAAACTTGACAATGGTGTTTGAGCCATGGACAGTATTGCAGTCGTGTGTGAAGAGAGAGTAGAGAAGGGGGCTCAGCACATGCAGCCCTGCAGGAGACCAGTGTTCAGGATGAGGGTTGAGGATTTGTGCTTGTCCAGTCTGACGTGCTGGGGTCTGTTGGTCAGAAAGTCCAGTATCCGGTTACAGAGGGAGGGGTCGATGCCAAGGTCATCGAGCTTGGTGATCAGTTTGGAGGGGATGATGGTATTGAATGCCGAACTGAAGTCAATGTACAGGAGTCTCACGTAGGTGTTGGTGTGGTGCTAATGATAGAGGGCAGGGTGTAGTGCTACAGAGATGTCATCATCCATTCTCCTGTTCTGACGGTAGGCAAACTGGTAGGAGTCAAGTGTGGATGGGAGGCATGATTTAAGATTAGCCAGGACCAGCCTCTCGAAGCACTTCATGATGGTGGAGGTGAGTGCCATGGGTTGGTAGTCGTTGAGGGTCGCTGGGGAGTTATGTTTAGGAACAGGCACAATGGAGGTGGATTTGAAGCACGTAGGGACTTTTGCTTGGGCCAGAGACAGATTTAAATGTCGGTCAGGACCCCGGTCAGCTGCTCAACACAAGTGCTGAGTACACGTCTGGGGATGCCATCAGGGTCAGCAGCCTTACGTGAGTTGGTCCTGCTCAGTGCAGCATGCACATATGTGGGGGAGAATGTGAGGGGCATGTGATTTGCAGGGTTGGTGGCCTTGGTGGCCATCTCGGGGTTGTCCCTGTCAAAACGAGCATAGAAAACGTTTAGCTCATCTGGAAGGGAGGTGTCAAGGGGGAGGTGTGGGTGGATTTGAAGTCTGCGATGGCCTACAAGCCCTGCCACATGTGCCAAGGGTCAGAGACATTGAAGTGCTCCTCCACCTTAAGCTTGTGGCTGTGCTTAGCCCTTTTGATGCCCCTATTCAGCTCAGCCCGGGGCTAGTCTATAGGCCAGTGCGTCCCCTGACCTGAAGTTGCGTGCCTTCAGCAGTTGTCGGACCTGCCCGCCCATCCACGGCTTCTGATTTGGGAAGATTGTAATCAGTTTATTGCATTTTAAAGGAATAGCTCGCTCAAAAATGAAAATGTTTTCATTACTCACCCTCATGTCAGTCAAAACACCGGTGAAGTTTGTATGTCAGCCTACTCCAAAACAACTGAAATGAACAGGGACTTTAGAGAACTAGAATTTCAAAACGGGCCAAAAATGACCATAAAATTACTGTTTCTGTTCATACAGCCACCAAATATATTCCGTGGGTGGATGGAAATAAAGGGGCTTTATAAGCAGAAAATGCAAAATAGGTTAGATCCCACACAGCAGTACAAACTCCCAATAGAGCTTCCAGTTTTGTTCAGATTATCTGTTCTTATCTGACCTGTAATTGTCCTCTGACTCAAATGATAGCTTTAGCATATAGGAAGTTTAGTTGGGAAGATACTGGGAAAAGGTTATTGTAACTCTACCTATCACTCTACCTATCACCTTAACCTAAACAGTAAGGGAAAGTAATGTTTAGGCAATGTTTTCACTGAAATAAGCTCACTTACTGCTATAAATTGGGCTTTAGGGGGCATGGTAATTGGCCTTTGCTGTCAGTCCTCCAGTGATCTCTGACAATGAAGAGATGTTACAGTGTAAAGTCTCAAGATTCTGTGTTTATATCTATCAATTTATTTTACAAGCAATTTTGTGTATAATGTACTGTAGTGTTGGTTTGCTGTAAGGACAGGATTGCTCGCAATGCCATCTTTATCACAAAATTACCATCGGAGTGATCACTGATACCATTAATCTTCACTTTTTTTATCTTTACCTTATCTACCACCAGGCATCTGTTGTGTAACATGCTGCTGAACAGCACTATTAGTAGTGGGTGATTCCCATAATTACTGATAGGATCACTACCTTCCAGTGGACGTCAGCCTTAACCTTTTACTTTTTTCCCTTCTTCTCTCCTAACAGAGGTTCAGTGTGTAATGTATTGCTAACCTGCTGTAAGGACAGCGTGTGTCGTCTCTGGGCAGAGACGCTGTTGCCAGGCAACAGCCTCCTGTCTGGTCACCATAACAACCATGGCAGTGGTCAACACAGTGACCCGCTCAGATGTGCTGGTACCAGCAGGAAAAATGCCTCCAATGGGAAGACGCAAGGAAGAACACCACTAGAGGTAAGCTAGACTCTAGCATGATGGTGATTAGATTAGATTAGATTGCACTTTAATGATCCCCTAGGGGAAATGCAGGTGTCACAGCAGCAATTGGCAGAACAATACCAGAAAATAGGGGGTCACAGCTGACTGGCACAGGGGCCGCTGGTCGTGTTGACTGCGTTGAACAGTCTGATGGCTGCCGGCACAAAGGAACAGCCTGAAGGTGCTCCTCATCAGCATCAGCTCATCATGAAGAGGGTGAGAGGGGTTCTCTAGGATGGCATTGATCTTCCCACTCATCCTCCTCTCTGCCACTACCTCCAGACTGTCTAGTTTGAGTCCTACAACAGAGCTGGCCTTCTTCACCAGCTTGTCCAGTTTGCTGGTTTGGTTTACGTAGGTTGTTGCTGACAAGTGTAGGCCTAGCTATGTGTCAAACACAACACTTGTAACCATTTGAATATATCCATTTACATAGTTAAGGGTCGCAATTACAGAACTCGGGGCACATTAGATTACAGGAAAAATAGGCATGCAAATTCTTCTGCTGTGCCCGGAGGAAAGTCTGTAAGAGTACATGTGTGAAATTACTCATTAAGGATCACAGACTGTGCATGATGAACCGCACTGTTAACTCTGACCTAATTATTTCTTCCGCCAAGACTGGCGGGATGGACGATACTGAGAGAGAGCCCTATTTTAAACTACATTTTTCTGTGACCCTTTAGGGTGGGATAAACAGTACAATATATCTTGCCGATTCATTGAACTTAATTAAGCCCCAAGTTGTTTAATCAGGGTGCTGTTTAAAAACCTCTGGGAAAGACAGTGATGTGAGATTTCCACAGGCTAAATTATTATTTTTGTTTTTTATTTATTTTTATTTTAGAGTTTTCTACTTGGATATAAAGCCAATCAAAAGTGTGTGTATATGCTTTGTGCATGTGTGTATGCATTCATGCTCAAATGGTGTGTGTACATGCATTTTCATATCTGTTTGATGAGTGTGTGCAGGTATGAGCAGGCAAATCTTTATAATGAGAAACTAAAACCTTACAGCTCTGTTATGGTAATCACCTTTCAAAATAATAATAAACAGTAGAAGAGTATATACATTAAGAGCCAGCAATCTGTACAGTAAGTGCAGTGGGTAGACATACTGTAAAAAAATATAAGAGGTATATACACTATAGGCATATGTACAACCAATTTAAGAACATAATGACATATCATGATCTTCATGGGCTAGGCAGTATGAGACGGGGTGGAGTGCTTAGTCAGTGCTAAGTCTGACAGCTGAATATTGTTTATTAATTATATTGGATAATTTTATGTGTTACTTCGAAGTTGAATCTGTACAAATCATGGCATTCCTCATCTATTCGGGGTATGGCCCAGCAGTCTCTAACTGGCGGCCTACCTCACCATCAGAGCCGACACAACCGCCACAAGACCAGCAGCAGCATGCCCCATGCCACCGCTCTCTGCCACTTCCACATTGCTGCCAGCATCAACCCTGCCACAGGTTAGACTGAGACACGCCCATCTTTATGCAGCCATCTTTTTACAAATATAATCAATTAGATTCATATTTTAAGGAAAACCTCCCATTTTTTATTCTAGTTTCTTGTATTAACAGGTGTCATATGCAGCTCTGGTAAAGTATTGAAAAAAATGTGGGAAAATGGGGTTCTGTCTGTGACTAGCTGAGACACTCACCACATTTTCAAAATCCAATCAAGAAATTGAGGCTAGAAGAAAATATGGACTTTAGGGCTGTTCGATATGACGATATATATTGTTGGAAGATAGAAAAATGTCTATCGGTAGATAGTTTCATCTATCGTTTCTATTGCCATTGTCGCAAAGAAGCAGCAGAACCGCTTTATGGATGTATTTACGTCATTCTCGACCCGCTTTACGTTCTCTACACATGGGCTGGAATAACAAACAAACAAGGAGCAGCTTGATACAGAACGTAACTCTATTGCATTTTTTAACTGCCTGTAAACAACAGTTTTCAGTCGTGCTAATTATTCCACTAATTTACAACCAGAAAAACGTTTTATGTGAGCGTGGCTCTGTATGTAATCTGGACTGCTTAGCTCCGCTATATTTGACCAAACGCTATGAGAATACAGTTATTTTGACTCAATGCTGGGTAAGTATAGAGTTGCTTGGATAGATTATGATGTGAGGCTTTTACTCTGTTCCTCTATGGGTTTTTTGTGGGGCAGCTTAGGTTGAACTGAATCTGGGCATCTTGTAGAATGTTTCAGCCTTAAGACTGTGACATGAGTGAGGTAGGAAAATCAAACCTTCACGTGTGCAAAATTAATAATGATAGAGGTCCTGTAGGGACTGTATTTTCAATAGTGTCAGACATGATGTGAGCCTGTCACACAATACATTATTCCAAGAAAGTGTTATCATGCCTAATGTTTCAATAAGGTATTGTTATTTTCTTATTATTTTACATTGTTAGTTTCTCTTGTTTATTCCTTTGGTCCCCTCAGCATTTATGTACTTTTAGCACACTGTTCATGGATGTGAATTTGCTCTGGAAGGTGGCTTTTTGTTCCCTGTGCTACAAATGGAAATTAACCTTCTTTTTAAGGTTTTGTTTCCATTTTATCTTGATTACATGTTGCTTATTTCTTTATTCCAGACATCCCCCTGCTTCCCTCCATCTCCTCTCTATGTGCAGTGGATGATGAGGAACCTGGAGGTCCTTTCACCGTTCACTGGCTCAACAACAAAGAGCTCCATCTCACTCTGGCCATGGAAGTCTTCATGCAGCAACTCCGGGGCAGCCTGGAGCAACAAAATGAATGTTCCCAGGAAGGTATGGAAAAAACTGTTGGATCAGGCAAGAACTAAGTAGTAGTGAATCTTCATTTTAATTTTTTAGCTGCCAGCCATGGGTGGCGGCACCGTAGCTAAATGAATGTAAAGGAAACAATGGACCTCATTCTGGAATGCGTTTACACAAAAGATAAGAATACATTTCTTCTTAAGTACACTTACAACGTTTCTGGGACAATTCTGGCATTACTGAACGGTTTCCTTATCTGGGATTCGTTCTTAGCTAAGAACACGAAAGAGCAGTTGTAAGTCGGCCAGACTGGAGTGCCACGTGTTCTTAAGGGCTGAATTTGTGAGAAATCACGCGTTCACATCAATTCTACAGACTATAATAAAAATACGAGAATATTTGTATCATAAAAATTACGTTTCACATTTATAGTCATGATTCTACGAGGCATTGTGACTAAATAAATACAAGCACTACATGAATTAACAACTTGGCATTGTATTCAATGTGAGCGCTCAGTGCGAAGGAAAGACTCATTAAGTGTGACGTGCAATACAAATTCAAGTTAATTTATTTATACAGCCCTTTATCACAAGCATGTCTCTTTACAGAAGTTAAAGTTAATTCCAACCATATCCATACACATACAATAGAATTATGTTTCTCAGAACCAGGGTGCAAAAGAAAAATGCATATATACATAAAAACACAAGGACAATTAAGAGACCAGTGCTATACTTCAAATAATGAATTAATTATTTCCATGTTGATTCTCAACATTTACATTTGAGTACAATGGACCTCATTCTGGAACATTTTCTTAAGTGTCTTCTTAAGAACAAATCTAAGAAACCGCTCCGCCCGATTTATGAACACGTGGAAATGTGTTCTTACCCCTCCAAACTGTTCTCAGCTGCCACTGATTCTTAAATGGGTTCTCGTGGACTTGAATTTACATATAGAAACGCCTCACCAGCTCCTTATGAGGGCATGAAAACATAGTAACGAGTGCAAAACAGAAGGTTTTATTTGGCACATGCAGGGTCCAAAATAACTTTTTTGGCTCATCTGCCAATGGTAAACTGAAAATACTGGCCAAAAATATTTTTTACCGACCAACAGCATCATACAATTATTTAGTATGCAAATTCATCTTTAGCATCACTTTAACCCCTTAAGCCCTCTCGATAGCGATAATTATTGCAGAAAATATTAATATTCAAAAAATCGATCCATTTGGTAGAACTACAGATGAGGACATCAACATAATCTTATTCTACTCCTCGCGAGTGTCCCTGTACCTGCCGGCATGGCATATATATAGCCATGCGTAACGGGGATGCAGCCCACATGGTACTTTGTGACTTTACGCACGGCGCGCGTAAATGGTGGAATATGATGTTGCTCAGGGTAAATGTCATGGCCTGAGGCTGCATTGTGTGCACATATTCTCATGTAGTGGAATTAGTAGTATTTTGCAGCCAGATTCCCTTCCAAGAGGTAAAAAACCCATTTGGCGAACTTTGGGTACCTTGGGTATCCAAATGCCAAAATGGAGAGTCCGCCTGCTACTATCATCACTAAAACGTTTGTAGAACCTATATGCTTTGTTGTATTTCAATGTGCTTTGGTACAGTTGTAGTCAACGAGTTGCTGAATAGATTCAGTGGCATCTTTCTACATGGGATCATTGCTATCATGGTGTTATCCACTGTTTAAT
>OMOT01068188.1:0-22521 GCA_900312575.1 Acanthochaenus luetkenii | reverse complement strand
GCTTCTGGTTTATTTATAAATGAAGTTCACTTTATGTGATCCAATGTAGCTCAATTGTTAGAGCAAGGCACTAAGACTGCCAGAGCAAGGTTCAATTTCCACTGTGGAGAAGAATGTAAAATATCACCCACAGCAAAAAAAAGATACAAAGATCTGTGTCTATGAAACTGGTCTTACATGTATCAGTACATTGGATATTTGGTTTAGATTTAGTTTTTACTGACAAACTGACATCATGACAAATTAAATACAAGCAGCAGTGCTTTACACAATAAAAGAGAAGTTAAAGTACATTCAGCTGACTCAGTGTTTTTTAATCATGGTGACATCATTTTGCGCTTGGGGTGTATTTGGTTACTGTAGTCAAATGGTGGATAAGTCATTGAAAATCGAATCGATAATCGTCTGGAATCGAAAATCGATTCTGAAATCGAATCGTGACCCTAAGAATCGAAATCGAATCGAATCGTGACATCACTGCCGATTCCCACCCCTAGTGTCACATGAACTGTGGCATGGAACATGGAATGGATTAGAAACATTAGATATTTTTCTTCTCTTGTCCCTTTGGTATTCTTTGGTATACTTTGGTATAAAGTTGGTATACTTTGGTATAAAGTATCACAGACTGGGTGCATTGTGTGTACAGTTAACTGATGTCACATTACAGGATTTCTGGGTGCTGAAGTCCTCAAAATTCAAACCCTTAACTTTAATTCACAAACTCGAAGGCTAATTGCAGAATGCTGTCTCAAGATCCAGAACAGTCATCAAGTTCATATCCATTTTGTGTTTCATTCATATATGCCAATCACATGTGTCAATCTTCATACCTCGCAAATAAATTAGTTGAGCTGAAGTCATCAGTAGACTTTGTCCTGTGTTGGCAGGTTTGTAAACCTGCTGTTAAGTCAGATGTCGGTGGAGGAGCTGAGAGAGGAGGCCTGTGACTGCCTCTTTGAAATAATCAACAAGGGCATGGACCCTGTGGATAAAACCAAGTTGGTGGAGTCTCTGTGCCAAGTGCTGCAGTCTGCTGGCTTCTTCAATGTGGAACAGGTATTACCTCACCCTGTTGGATTGTAACTTTGTTCATGATCTTTGACATATTTTATTTATGTATAGTAACAGGAAAAGTTAATTTGGAATGATAAACAAACGATGCAAAAATTTTAAATCCTGTTTGTTGATATACCCAGGTATCCACGGGTCCTTAAAAAGTCTTAAATTATAGAAATGTAAGGCCTTAAAAGGTATTAAAAGGTTATTAGAGGCCTTGTTTTTTTCACCATGTCCACTCTTGGATTAATACAGAACAGGGTTAGTAGTAGGGGTGTTAACGATTAGTCGTTGATCGATTAACAACCGTTAATAATTTGGTCGATGACCATTTCAAACGTAACGATCAAATTGAACTATTTGAGGTCTCATATTAATTGTGTCAACCGGAGCTGTTGGTGAAATGCAATCATTAAGTTGAACACAAGAGGGCGTGCGCACTGCAATTAGGAAACGAAGCGAACCATGTGACCGACAACAGGGGGGTCGGGGGTCACAGGCAGTGCTGCAGTCCAGGAAGCAAGGCCTCAGCTTGTGAGATGCGATGCTAATGCTAATGATGCTACTACTGGGCGACCACTAACTTACTTCACCCGCGCCAACGACATGGAAACAGAAGTGGACAACTTTCTGAAGGACATTCCACCACCGCTAAATGTCAGTCCCACAGAGGAAGATTCCAGAGGCTGGCAAAGTTAGCGCGAAGCTACTTATGCTGCCTGAGACATCAGTCCTATCGGAACGTGTATTTTCAGCAGCTGGACTCGCTGTAAATCGACTGCACACATGACTCCCCCCTGATCATGTAAATATGCTTGTATTCTTAAATAAAAATCAACAGGCTTGGATAGTTACTGCACTTATGTAGTTTAAGTTTGAAACTGAGGCCTGAGTTGTCGTCGTTTGTCGCAGCTTTCTCATTTCAAGAGGGAACTTATTATAGCTTTGTTTTCAAAAATGTTATTTATCTTTATTTCGTAATAATTTAGCAAATGTAAGTTTCTAATTAAGGCTCATCTTATTTTTTGTAACGTTATATGTCATAGATGAACGTGTTAGTCACTGATTCGCCTTAGAAGAGTGAGCGAAATTTCCAGAGCCTTATTAAAATATCATACTTAAAACAAAACAGCGTTCATAATTATTTTTGTGTTATGCCACGAAACAGGTGTATTTATCTAATGTTTCAATGAAGCTTTGATTGAGAAAAAAATATGCATTTTGTTTTCTAATAAATATTAATCAGCAATTTTTAGCTGTATCGTTATCGATTGATCGTTCATTAACTTTGGCGACTATCGATAAAGGAAATTCCCTAGAATTTGCAACCCTAGTTAGTAGTACAATATCCATCATGTCTGCTTTACTTAACATAATTGTGTCCCCTTTGTTATACTGCTTTTTTAAATGTAATAAAACATTCTTGCTAGCTTTCTTTAAATTGGTCTTAAATTCAACTCAAGGTAGCATTACGTTTTTTTAGTTTTTTTTTAAGTCTTCAATCTGGCTTTCTGAAACCTGATACCCTGCTGTATTCGATTGAAAGGGCTATACAAACACTGGGTTGTGGTTGGTTTTACTAGCAGCCTTTCTAGGTCATTGAAAATATGAGAGAGACGAGAGGCCCAGGTTTACTTTAGAGCCACATGTTCATTTTCACACAAACAGGGTAGAAGTTAAAATGTCACATGTTCTTCGTGGTTGGAAAGTATAAATATTGTTGTCTTCCTCCCATGTCAGGAGGAGGATGTGGACTTCCTAGCTAAGTTCTCTCGGCTGGCGAACGGGATGGGCCAAAGTCTCGTGCTGAGCTGGACTAAGCTGGCCAAGGTGGGTAGTGTGAAGGTTGCTGCCGAGACACTGCAGGCGGTGGAGGCCAAGGTGCCATTGTTGCTGCAGCTGCTGGTGCATGAGGATGATGACATCTCTGCCAACATTGTGGGCTTCTGTTACGACTACCTGCACGTCCTTAAACAGGTCCGTTCTGTACCTCAGCAAAGCAAAGTTCACATTTTCATTAGATCGCAAAGTCTAGGAAGTCGGGAGACAATTAAAGTACCACAGGGTTCCCACTGGCCATGGAATTCCCGGAATGTCATGGAATTTGGAGGTGTATTTCAGACTGGGAAAGTCAGGGAAATAAAAAAACAATGGGGAAGTTGGGGAATATCAGGGATTTTTACAAATGTGTCACTTTCCAAGAATATAGCAAAATGTAATTTACTATTTGACATTTATTGAATTAGATAATGGTTTTCAGCTGGAAACCAGACATGTCACCCCTTTAGAGCAGAATTATTTTGATCAAAACAGGAAGGAAGAACATTTTGACATCATGGAAATGCTCTGACTTGGTTATAGAAGAGTCATGGAATTTTACATTAGGGCCATGGTGGTTTTCAGTTCAACGGGGTCATATTGCCCGAATAGTGTGCAGCTTAGGAGTGGCAAAGAAGAACATTATTATGACAGAACCCATATATATATTTGGTCTTCACAGGAGCTACTCCATTATTGCATATTTGCCTCAGAACTTCTTTTGACCTGAAGTTATAACTATAAAGTTTTCTGTTGTATCTCTAGCTTCCCCAACTAACAGACCAGCAGAAAACAAATCTAGAGGTGAGATTTTAGTGTAAACAATACTGTGAAAAAAATTTGTATGTGTTACAAGTGAAAAAAATTAATGCACTACCTTTTCACAACAGGCAATCATGCTCGCTGTCATGAAGAAACTTTCATATGATGATGAGTACAATTTCGAAAATGAAGTGAGTACTGTTATTCGTTGTTGACATTGCATTGTGCTATTCGGAGAGGATAAAATTATAAAATACACTTGATGTCTTTGTTAGGGGGAGGATGAAGCTATGTTTGTGGAGTATAGGAAGCAGTTGAAGATGTTGTTGGATCGTCTGGCTCAAGTCTCTCCTGAGCTGCTGCTGGAAGCTGTACGCAGAGTCTTCACCAACACCATGCAGTAAGACCCTGCTTATGAAAATTAAAAACGAGTCTCTGGCAGTGGTTCTCAATTATGTACCGTCAATGCCCAAGATTCTGCAGGTTTCTTTCCAACCAAAGACTACAGTAGCTTTTTTCACTGATTAGCACACCTTCAACCAGAAAGGACGGGGGACTAATCAATGAAATCAACTGTTTAGTTGGAATTAAAGCCTTCAGTCTCTTTAGCCTCAATGGGACATGATTGAAAACCACTGGTCTAATTATCACTATGACAAGAGCAGATAAATGAGGCTGTAATTGAAATATATTGGTACTGACCCTCAAAACCCACCATCAGTCAAACCCATGGCATGTATTCAGTGTTTCAGACAGAATTGTATTCTTGTCAGGGTGGAAAACCTCTAAAACGGCATTTAGACCATCATGGGACACTAAAACTCTCCATTGAAACCCAGGAGGATGAGGATGATGATGACTAATAATAGTCATATTCATGCATACTTGTGTGGCATCAAATGAAAATGTTGCATTAGAATCAGTACATGTTAAGGGCTTTCCACAGACAACCAGCGCAGTATTGATAAATTCTACAGTAAATATGTAATGGTATCATATCAGAGGTGGACGACACTGACGGGACCCAATCCCATTTTTAATAAAAGGACAATATCGGCCCCGTTTGTCATGAAACCAATATATCTATCTAAGCCTTAATGAGACCACAGTAAAGCTCGAATCTCTACAGCAGGGGTCCTCTAGTCCGGTCCTCGAGGTCCAGTGTCTGGCAGGTTTTTGTTTCTCCCTGGCAGTTAATGAGCCACACTTGGTCCACCGGAGGACCCCTGCTCTACAGTGACATTCTTCCCTAAAGAGCACATGGTCAAGGTCATCTTTATTATCCCCAAGGGGCAATGTGTCAAACACTCATTAATCATCACACAAACGCATACAAAAAGCATAAAATTAGTGTTATTTAAAAAGCCAATAGCAGCAGGGACAAATGAATTATTAAAGCCGTTTGTCCTGCGTCTTGGCAGAATATACAGTATCTGCGACCAGATGGAAGCAACCTGAACTCAACGGACAGGGGGTGACTAGGTTTCAGCAAGGATGGACTGGGCCTAATTTGTGGCTCTGCCTTTGTACAATTGGGAGAAGTGGTGATGTTTTTCCTCTTCAGTTAAGACAAGGACGCCAGGGAGGGGACAGGAAGCATCAGGGTTTATGGGAAATGTGGTCTTAATTTTGATAAACACTAGCACTAACAATACCACTGGTGTGAGATAGAGGCTCCACCATGCTTTCATTTGTGTACAGTAATTATACCTTGGTACGCACCCTTAATTGTTCGTGTTTGTGTGTTTGTCAGGAACTGGCAGACAGCTCTGTTTATGGAGGTGGAGGTGGCCATCAGATTACTCTACATGCTAGGCGAGGCCCTGCCTGCATCTCATGGTGCTCACTTCTCTGGAGGTACAGCCAAGGCCAGCGCCCTGCAGGACATGATGAGGACGGTCAGTCATAGTTAACATGCATCGCCTATCTCGATTATGTCGAGACTAGGGTTGGGTACCGAAACCTGGTACCACTATGGCACTGGTTCCCATACGAGCGGTACCTACCGGACCGAATCGCAACGCAGATTTCGGTGCCACTTTAAAATACAATGCCTGAGCGGCCGATTGAAATATCTGCCCTCTGGTGTTTCGAAACAAAGTTACAGGCATCCCGCAGTGTTTCCAATACATAGGCTCATCTGTGGTGCACAGCCACAATATCAGCAAAATCAAAAGTTGGTTAATAAATTGATCTAAATAAATCTCTGATTCGCCTAATGTGCGCATCACATCATGTCTGTCATTTGACTACGCAGAATCCGAGAGGTTATATTTCTGTAAGAGAATTGCTGAAGTGCAAGAGTTTGTAGAAGTATAGAGGTTTGCACATGGTATTTATTTTATTATTTATTATTAGTACTGTTATTTACTGTGAAATTATTGTAGTTGGGTTAGGCTTTGTTTGTTGTGTAAATTTGTTAATATTGTTTTGTATTTAAACAGTGAAGAGTTAATATATTGTTACATTTATTTGCCTTTGCAATAAAAAAGATGTTCTTTAATGTCATCGTTTGCCCTTTATTTGAAAGAAGGTTCAGGCACCGTTTTAGCACTGGTATCGGCAAAATCTAAATGATACCCATCCATAGTAGCCTTAAAGTATGAAATTGTATCAAATTAAGTTCTTACATGTATTTTTTTCACCATGCATTGGCAGGTTTCTTTCCGTTGCTTTACCACTCTTAGGTGGCAGTATACTAGCAACCAAGTGAAACTAGACATTAAAGAGGTAACAGTAATTCAGGGAAAACAGAAATGGTGACAAAAACTCAGAATTACAACGGCTATGGTAAAAGAGCAACAAAGGCGGCTGAGGGAATCGGGGTATTTAGAAGGTGCAGAAATCCTCTAACATGCTCAGCAAGCCGAACCTAAAAAAGTTCTAAAATGTTAGCATGGACATGGAAATAAAGGCAATGAACCGGAAAAGTAAACGAGAACAGTTTTCCACAAGGAAACTCGACCAATCGTGATGTTTTAGACCAATTGCAGATGATCACTATGGGCTGGAGAATAATTTAACTAGTTCGGCCAGCAAGCCTGTTGACACTGGAGTCCAAAGCCAGTATGTTGCTTAGTTTTTTCTGCAAATGTGTCCTTTTGTCCTGCTGAAATTTGTTTCCTCAGCAAGTATACCATGGCCTTCAGGGTTAGTAGTGCATCCTATCTGCTTTACTAAACACAATTGGACTTCATGTCCCTTAACAATTTCCTGTTGTCCTTTTTATTATACTACTCATTTATAGTTTCAGAACTTTCATTAGCTATGTTCCACCAGGTTTGTTTATTTATTTTTGGTTTTTAACCGACGGACCCGGGGATGACTCGCAGTAATAATTATTGCCGGAAATATTATTTTATTTTATTTGTATTTTTTAAATATATTTCTAAAAGACGGGGACCTAACGCTACCAAAACAACACTCCTAAGTGTATTTGGTCCAAACAATTTCTGATAGGCAATAATCAAAATGTTTGACTCTAAATTGCCCATAAGTGTGAATGTGAGTGTGACTGTGTTTGTCTGTCTGTGTGTTATCCCTGTGATGGACTGGCGATCTGTCCAGGGTATTTCCCTGCCTTCCGCCCGATGAATGCTGGGATAGGCTCCAGCCCCCCGTGACCCTAAAATAGGAATAAGCGGGTGGATGATGGATGGATGAATGGCTATATGTCTGCTCGTTGCTTAGACACATTTGTACATCTTGTTTTTTGTGTTTTTTTTTAAATATTCAGCTGGTCTCCTGTGGAGTCAGTGGATACCAACACACCTCAGTGTCTCTGGAGTTTTTTGAAACAGTTGTTCGATATGACAAATTCTTCATTGTGGAGCCCCAGCACATTCCAAATGTTTTGGTGAGTTTATATTTAGTAGGTAATGAGAAACTAAATCTAATTAATGTATACATCTCAATAGATGTTCTTATAAGGCTTCGTAATACACTAATTTGCTTCATTCACACAGCAGCCATATTTAATTTATGCCATACTCCGATTGGGAAACCATATCTGGATGGCAGCAAAGCAAAAACTTGAAAATATACACCAAAATTATCCATTGTCATTGAGAGATAAGCAGATCTGGAGAGTCCATATCAGACTACAGCAGCTGGACTAATTGATCCATAATGCTATCAGTGTTAGTTATGTTATATTTATCTCCAAACCAACCTTGTCGAAGTTGTAGCCGACATTAATAGATTTAACGAGCTAAAGTCACCTAATGCTAGCTAGCAGAAACGGTTAATTTGACAGACTGGCTGCTAAGGATATGAAGCATAATGTTAGCATATTACTAATGCTACATAATAATAATAATTAGATCCAGTTTGTTTGGAGATAAATATAACATTAACAACATGAAATAGCTAACTGCTAACATAATGGATCAACATCATGGATGCTCCCTTTCATCCAGATGCCATAGTCCAGTGGTTTCCAGTCATGGTTTTCAGTTAATTGCGTTCACCTTGTGTCCCAGGTGTAAAATAGTACTTGATTAGATGGCTAGAATAAAAACTAGCATGGTTGTGGGTCCCGAGACTTTGATTGAGAACCACTGTTGTAGTCTTTGATTTACACCTCTAGCTCTACCCATCACTTGACAATATCTAAGGATAATTTTGGTGTATTTTTAAACATTTTCAAGACCAGTTGAGTTGCCCTGTTTCCATCTGCTTTACTGTCTGAGAGGCTAGGCATTCAATTCCAGTGGTCCTGCAGGATTGTTCCTCTGCGACACCAAGTAGATAGACTGGCTCATTAACTATCAGAGAACAAAAACGTGCAGGACACCGGCCTGCATATCTAGGGAGTAGGATTTCCCACCCCAAATATGACGTAAATCAAATATGGCTGCCATGTGAATGAAGTGAATAGGATGCTGACATGTCCAAAGAATATTGTTATTTTTACTGTCACCCCCCCTGTGTGTAGATGGCGTTTCTGGACCAAAGAGGACTGAGGAATAGTAGCCCTAAGGTCAGAAGCAGGGTGGCTTACCTCTTCTCTAGATTTGTCAAAACCCTGCAGTAAGTCTAGCCCTGGCCTCTGCAAGTTCAACACAACACAGATAACTTTCATTGAAGATTCTTTGAATAGTAACTGTTAAATAGTTTTAGTACATCTGGAATGTTTGGTCACAGTGTTCATACAGTCATTAAAAACCTGAAAAAGTCAGTTCATTTAAAAATGACAATTTCCAGGCCTGGAAAAGTGATGGAAAGGTAATGGAAATCGGATTTGAACATAATTCCCTACATTTCATTAACTCTACAGTTAAGAGTGGTAAACATAAAAAAATATTAAAAGGTTGTCGTTATTGTTAATGTGGAAAAAAATATTGAAAGTGTTATTGCTACATTTGTCTAGAATTAATGTACAGTAATCTTAAATGTAGTTTCATTTGGAATTGGAACTAAAGATACAGAAAATGAATCTATGAATCTTTGTCAGTCATTCATTTGTCCTAGGGCGTTATAATACTGGGTAATTTGCAAACAATGTCCAATGTTCACACACATTTATCTGTGGCATGTCTGAAATTGGGTTACAACTTTTGGAAAAGTTATTGAAAACCATTGGTGAAAAAGTGTATGAACCCTGGTCACAAATCCGTTGCATCTCCTGATAAGCCTCAACTGTACCACCACAGTTTGATGCAAATATTAGTCTTTAGTTACATTTGTTTTGTTTGGTAGTTGTGTAGAATCCACCCAGAGACACTGACTCAGTGCTGGACTGTGTGTAGATGTCGATATTAACAATGTTCTCTGTTGACAGCAAGCACATGAATGCCTTTATCGAGGACATCCTCAGTAGGATCCAGGACCTGCTTGAACTCGCTCCTCCAGTAAGTACCAACATTCTGGACCATAATGAAATTATCCAGTCCTTGTAAATGTGCATATCTGAAATCTGCTCAGTCTTCACAGATCATTTTCATGTCAGGGACCCTCAAATAGAACCACATTAGGTGTGTAGACCCTATTTCATCATATATAGTCCCAGGGACCCACGTGGGAAGATGTTACTGTTGATTTTGTATTGAGTTGTAGAACTCTACACTGTAGGCGGAGATAATAGTGTTGAGAATTAAACCTAGGATTACAATAGTCATTTTTTACATTCTCTAATTGGGGTAATTCCTAGTAAATTAAACCATAGTGAAACTAAGTTTCCTAATTTTGTTGGGGACCCAACGTTGATCTCATTTGTCCAAATCCTTCTCCGATTATCTGATGAACTCCAGGAAAATGGTTTCTCAGCACTGTTGACCAGCGATGACCAGCTGTTCATGTTTGAGACGGCAGGAGTGCTGATAGTGAATGGGGAGAGTCCTGCAGAGAGGAAACAAGCCCTGATGAGGAGCCTGCTGACTCCTCTGATTGACGCCTTCCGCCTCTTGCTGGCCAAACTGTCCCAGGAGACAGAAGAGGAGAGGCAGGCTGCCCTTGCTGACTGCCTGAGCCATGCTGTGGGCTTTGCAAGGTAATGTGGCTGGTTCAGGCTTGGCTTTTCATGTGGTTTTATTGGAAGATACAATTGTTTGGACACTCCCAGAGAGGTACACAGTTGGACTGGGTGAATTCTGCTAATTCTGATAAAGACCTCCACTCCTGTAGATCATTTTAATGATCAATTCACTGCAGTTTCAAGAAGTATGAAGGCCTCACTTGACCAAACTACTGTCAATAAGAGTGGTGAGTGCCATTAAAGTAAATTCAAGACAGATGTTTGGACACATTTCAGATTTAAAAACAGTCAATAAATGTAACGTTATTTGTAAGTTTTGACGTTCTGTATTAAAATACTGTGGTAGCATGATGAAATTAGTCCATACCTGTCGTGTTTTCCAAAAGCCTGTGGTTAAATCTGAAAACTAGTGTGTGTATTTGAGTTCATGTCACCGTTTTTGTGAAAACACATTTTCAGTGTAAGTTCAAATAATTTCAGTTTACTATAGCACACAGAAATCTGCATTCTTACATTTAATCACTGACAGGTATCCTCAGTGTCTACCTGAAGCATAAGAAATAAAGTATAACATCTCAACACATCTCACCTTTTGCTCTCGTCCTGTTTCCAGTCGGACCAGCAAGGCCTTCAGCAACAAGCAGACGGTGAAGCAGTGTGGTTGCACAGAGGTGTACAGAGACTGTCTCCAGGCCTTCCTGCCTGCGCTGAGTTGCCCAGTTCAAAGGGGGGCACTACGGAGCTCTGTTCGCTCCTTCTTGCACCGTATGATCATCTGCCTGGAGGAGGAGGTGCTGCCCTTCATCCCTGCAGCCTCAGAACATATGCTGAAGGACTGTGAGGCCAAGGACCTGCAGGAATTCATCCCCCTCATCAGCCAGATCACTGCCAAGTTCAAGGTAACTCATGGCCTATTGTAGCAGAGAAATACTCCACGAGTAAGATGAACATCATCAGTAAGTTGGCAAGCAACATGGAAATGATCTGTTAAACTAGACGGGTACAATTTGGAAATGAAAATGTCTGTTTGCATTTGGATTATGGTAGGACCCTTGTTAGAATATAGTGGCCATTCAGTATTCAGCATGATTTAGGAGACTTTTTTTGTGTGCTAAAAACCCGGACAAGCCCAGATTCAATTACATAGTGTGACCCAGGCTTTAGGCACATAGCACACAGAGATGACGCGGTATAATTTAGCCTATTTATTTGTTGTTTTTGATGTAAAAAATAAAAAAGAGGAAGAAAATGCAGATTTAGATGGCAAGGGTTTAGATGACAAATTTGGAAGAGCTACATAGCATCATGTTGCTACGCAAACACAGTGATAAGACTAAGTAATAAAAGACCAAAGTCAGATAACTAACTAACTAGCTTTTTTATGTTACTTTGGCAGCAGCAGGTTTCTCCGTTCCTACAGCAAGTCTTCATGCCTCTAGTACTGGCCATCTTTGAGGTGCTGGCCCGGCCTGCAGAAGACAACGACCAGGTCGCCGCCTTGGAGAAACAGATGCTGAGGAGGAGTTACTTCAGCTTCATCCAAACCATCACCAGCAGCGGCATGAACGAGGTGATGGCAAACCAAGGTAAGCTCTACTGACGCGAGATGCAAAATGTAGCTTGTGAATAGTTACTATTAGGGATGGGCCATAAAAACAACATATCAATTTACGGGTACGAGTGTCGGTTTTTGTGAGTTGGTCGTTAATGTATTTTTATTTTGTTAAATATTGCGATTCTTTATAAAAACAATTTTAACTGGGTGGACTAGTTTTGTAGAGCTGAGGAGGCTGAGCAAGAGCTATGGTGTAGAGTTGAGTGGAATGCAGCATGGCTACGTCCTGCTATTTCTACCTAACAGGAAGAAGGACGTAGCCAAACTGGCATGGCACCATTTATGCAAACTCCTCTGAAGTGTGACAGAAGCCAAACTCATAATCTCTGTCTGCAGGAAGTGATCGTTTTGTCCATAATGTGCTTTGACATTTATAATATTTCAGCACGCATTGAATGCTTGGATATTTGTTTAGACCACACACTGAATAGTTGACCATGAGAAGATGGACTTGTTACTATCCCACTAAAGTTAAGTGAAATTGATTGGAACCTACCTTGAATATGATTTTGTTTTCTCATTTCCTAGGGGCGGAGAACATTGAGCGGGTTGTGTTCACCATCATCCAGGGAGCGGTGGACTTTCCTGACCCCATTGCTCAGAAAACTTGTTTCATCATCCTCTCCAAACTGGTGGAACTGTGGGGTAAGGGAATGTGGGCAGCACGATACAAACTATATTTAGTGGAAATGTATTGTGTATCAGGAGGGAATGAGTACAGGCTACACTCACCCCTGGTACCCACCGGACGCGGCTGCGATGTGGCTACCGGAGCTGATAGCGGCTGTTAAAACCAATGTTACAATCCCCACCTGACGTGTGTCACTCGCATCCCAGGCACGGCTCTCCACTAAATATATGCGCCTGGAATGCAACACATCTGGTGGGTACCAGGGGTTAAAAGCAGACTACTTAACACAGTAAATATTACAGCTTTGATTGCTTGATTTGATCAACCCTCCAGGGGGTAAAGATGGAATGGTGGGGTTTCCTGACTTCATCTACAAACACATCGTTCCTGCATGCTTCCTGGCTCCTCTCAAACCAACCTTTGACCTCACAGATGCTCAGACAGTTCTGGTAAGTTTCTGTACATCATACTGTATGACTTGCCAGTTCTTACACATTTCTCAGCACAACCCTTCTGTTTTTCAGACGCTGTCGGAGTGTGCTCTCACGCTGAAAATAATTCATCTCAAAAGGGTACGTTTTACTTGATGACAGTAGCACAACTTAAAAAATATGTATTTTCATATATATGGACATGTTTCATAATACCCAAGTTTGTTGTTGTTTTTATCGTTTTATAACCTTCCTCACTTGCAGGGGCCAGAGTTTGTTCAGTTCTTACAGCAAGAGTATCTACCCTCACTTCAAGTGTCACCGGAAATCACTCGGGTAAGATGGTCGCTGTGCAGTCAATTTTGTCCTGTTTGAAAGGATTCCGCTGGAAAACGAATTGTGATAACTTTAAAACCAGTGTATCTGTGGGGAAAAGTCTTAATTTTCTTCGTTATGCAGATTTATTTTTAATTAAGTTTCATTTTGACAGATTCAGTGATATACAAAATAAGACGAATGCCATGAATTGTGTAGTTTCACCAAAAGATGTGAATGGGACCCGCAGTAGTGTTGGTTTTATTTTGCTATGTTGCATTACATTACTGCACTTCCAGTTGGTCACATTAAGTTTGACCCATAGCTGAAATGTGTTGCAATGCTGGTTGCTCACTTGTAGCACCGTCCTCCATCATTCGACCACCCACCGATATAATACTCATTTTGTGTTATAGGCCAGTAAAAAATCTTAAATATTGCCCCTTTAGGCCAGTTGCAGGTGGCATTAAAAAGGTTTAGCTTTCTGAAACCTGCAGATACCCTGTAAATTTGTTTGATTCAACAGGAGCTGTGTCAAGTGCTTCAGCAGCCAGATGTCAAAGTCCTGAAAAGCTACATTAAGGTATGAGCTGATTATTGACTATGGACCTTGAGTATGAGACTCGCTGGTTATCCATGCCTCATAAGTTAAGACTTTTCTCTGGCTATTTCCTGACAGTTTCCTTCTTCAATCTGTCTGTACAGGCATTCTTTCAGCGAGCCAAGCTGTAGGAAAGAAATACCAACTGGAAGTTCATTGGGATTGAAAGGACACTTCAAAGAGGAAGTGGTTGTCAGTGCCACTTACAACAAAATGGGACTTAACATAGGACCTGCTTTTACACTTAAAAAGTGCATAACAAAGCCCAGTCTGTTTAAATTGGACAGAAACCGGTAAAGAGGTCGGCGCTGGAGAGGACGGTGGCCAAATCCCTCCAATGGCCGAGGCCTAAGAGACGTGCTCTCCATGTGGGCTTGGTGTTTGACTGATGTGACCAGTCAACAAGACAGTCTATGAAATAAATGGAGGCGGCTTTTAGAGTAAACACAGATCCATGGGAAGGATTGAAGCCTGAGTTTGTCACTGCATATCCCAAAATCTAATTATCAAAAAAAGACATGGCCTCTTGTTAGGATTTGTGAAGCATAGCTTTATTAGTCAAACTATTACAATTTCAAAAGATATTAGATTCACATGAGTGCGTGGACATTGTTTGCTGAGACATGGATTTGTTTTTTAAAAGGGCTGAATTGTTTGAGTATGTGGCATTTAATTTTTTTATGTGGAAAAATGTATGCTTGAGAATTTTTTGTTTGAAGTGAATTACATGGGAATCTTATTATGGCCCTGCATTTGCCTTACCGGGTGTATTGCATACCTCTGGTTTTTCCCCATTGACTGTCTGCATATCATGAGAATTGGCACCCACAACTTGCAAGCAAATATTATTGGTATAGTTTCAGCCATTATATTTTGTTACCTGATTTGGTGTACTACTTTTTGAGATACATCGGTCCTATACAGTGAAGAGATGATAATTAGTTGTTTCATATTTAGTATTCCATTAACTGGAATACCTTTTTCCCTTTTTGGTTAGTATGACTGATTGTTTGCATTGGTGCAGGCTAACAGCAGTTTTCTTTCAAATGTAAATGAACATAAATGGAGGAACAAAATGTAAATAAGATGTTAAATGTAAATAAAGTTCCTAGGTTCAGCTTTTTTTCTTTACCATCTGAAAAGGGGAGCAAATAATTGGTGAATAGGAACCTTTATGTACAGCTCATGTAAACATTACCCATGTATAGAAGTAAACCAGCTAGATGCATTTTATATTGAAGCATTTGTGACAATTCAGGAGATTTAAAATTGGATTATGCAACACTAATTACGAGCAATACTGTGATGTCAAACATTAGCCCGGTAAATAATTCAATCGGTGCTCGATGAGACTTAATTGCCATCTGTTTTTTTGTTCTCTTCAGTTGTCCGTTTCCCTTATTGGTGTGCAGATGCGAACAAGGCAAATCCTATTTAACTTAACTGTACAGATTCTTATGTCAGGCTTTTGATCTTACAAAATATCTTCGTACCGATATTGTGACCCCACTTTGTGCAGTGTTGCTGTACATGTGAAGTTAAAGGGAACCCCAAAGCCCCCCACTGCTAGATCTTATCATGTCCAATGCATTCCACAAGTTCTTTTGTGATAAAGGGTTATTTTATTTAAGTGTTCCCACCTTCCCTCAACCTGCCTCTTCTATTTCGGTTAGTGATTCCCTATATGTCACAGAATGCCTTTCAACAACCCCCAGGGAAGGTGGGCGTGTAGACATAAATATAGCTAGCGAACTAGTTCATGAACATTAAATAATTGTGGCCACACCACTTACTCAAAACAAGTATTGTGGCTGCATTGCATTCGGGTCTACTGAGGCTATTGTGGCTGGAGAAATGCCTATGTCGGCCTCTTCTACAATGGATTTCTCCCTGCATCACTGTTCAAAATGGTGGCTCTGGAAAGAAGCCCGTACTCTTCATTTTGACGGACTGCCACCAAAATGTTTTTTAGTTCGCTGAAACATTTTCTGCAATCAAAATACATTGTAGCTGCCGGGAATATCTTGACGTCATGTTTACGTGTGGCAAGTTATCTGCAGGAATAAGAAATATACACCAAACAAAATGGACCCAGGAATGCAAGATATATCACCAGTAGTAGTTTTCACTGTTACATGTTTTAGAGTGAATGTCTCTTTAGTCTTGCCACAAGTAATTAACAGCTACTGCTCTGTATTCAGGTCACCTTGCTGATTTGTTACAACATTAAGCCATATGCACAAAATCACAACTGTCACATTCAGGATCTGCACTTAACTGCTATGAAGAATAGACAATGAACTGACTGACTGTAGAAATTGGACTAATATAGCAGACTATCAGTTATTGGTTCAACAACCAAGCCCCGTCTCTTCATAGTGCTTTGCAACAACTTGAATAACAAATATCCCCACTATCGGGGATCTCAAGTTGTGGTTTATGAGACAGGGTTTTCCCATTGTACCAACACCAGTAGTATTCAGACAGACATTGGTGGTGAACTATGCCACTGAATATTTTTTCCTCAGCTAACCCACTACAGTAGAATCAACAGTTGTGTTCAGAGATGTGGCAAATAAAGATCCTCTGAATCTCAGACATATTGGGGTAAGCAAAGTCTGATACATCCTCAGCTTGTACATCAGTATTTGTTAATATGTCATGACCCCTTGTAAATCAGTTAGCTGTTAATATAAAGTGAATATTCAGCTTGTAACAGTCTGGTTCTCTTTGATAGACCATGGGAAAGTTTGCGCACATCTAAGAAATATTTGCCAAATGAATTATTTTGTTGATTGTGAAATGTCTTGAGATCATTTTTTGATATTGCGATGAACCTTCAGTTAGAACATCTGTTAGTACCAATAAAGTGTTTACTAATCAAGAGCCTGGTCACTCATTACAAATAAGTTATGTTCTTTGAAGTTTTTGTTAAATTATAAAACGAGAACTGAAAATGAAGTTGAAAAATGGCATGATTTTGATAAAATCTTTTAAAGTTGGGATAAGGGCCCTTTGCCAATAGCTAAATGATTTCACACCAGATGTTTGATATAACTGAGCGTTACATTAAATTCACTTTTAGGTGATCATTTATTCAGAGGCAATCTACACATCCTGTATCACAGCGTCCGTCATTAAAACAACAAATAAACTCGGGTCAGACATTTTCAGCTCTGAAATTAGATTACCATTCTCTTTTCCCACCGTTTTCTGATAACGTTTACTCAAACAAAAACAATTTCAAAAAAAGAAATGCTTCTCAAGATGCCTATACATCTTGTATATAAATATGACGTCCTTGATTTGCTGTGGAATGTCCTGACTTCTGTAAATGCAGTCACTGGTAGAGCCATGAAGCCTCAGCCCTTAATCACAGCAATCGGTCGAAGTTTAATGGCCTTCTTGCTAATTCCAGCATCATGGCACGTGTTGACAACGTCAGTCACATTTTTATACGATTCGGGAGCCTGGAAACAAACATTTTGTATTAGTCATAAAACCAAAATCTTTATTAATGATTATTATTGCCATCTTGATTATCTATATAATAAATTTACCAGATACATCAATTTCAAGCTAGTGTTGTCACGATAACCAAAATGTCTATACTACTTCAATACAGTTTTGAAATACTAAAATACGTTCCGCAAACTGAAATTCCATTTCAGCGTCGAGGGTGGAAACATGTGGATGAGAAGGACAGTGGGACTGCAGCAGTCAAATCGTCCACCACATTTTGAACTGGATCCCAGTCGACCTAAACTGGTTAAAGGTCCCATATTATTCCGTTTTTCAAATCTACTCTGGCTCAGGATAACAATAATGTTCTTCATGATGTTTTGCAAATAAATGTAGTTTAGTTAAAAGTTGAAGATAAAGTCCTCACAATACTGGACCCTGATTGGCCAACAGCAGCAGCTCCTCTAATTGAAATGATGTAAACCTATTAAACCTATTTGATCAGATATATGAATAGAGGAATGTAATTCCTATAATATGGGACCTTTAAGAAAACTAGTGCGAAGAGCCAAATATGGAACTATTTCACTTGCAGACGGACACCAAACTGACATCACAACCCCTGTGCAAGAGTTGCTACAAAGCGGTCCAGAACAATGTGGAAACACAATGCTTGCCGCTTGGTTGTCCTTGTTTGCAGTGGCATCGTAGTAGTATTGAATGTTTAGATACTTAGTATTGTTATTGAAGTCAAAAATAGAGTATCGTGCACTATTTCAAACTTGAGAAAAATGAAGTTCCAAGTATAGGGATTTGCATATATTTCCCCTACCTCCTCCATGACTAGTTTGGGTGAGGCCACTCGTATGGCGATGCCCATGTCTGCCAGCTTGTCCAGCACATCCTGGAAGTCGAAGTTCCTGCGGGATTTAGCTCGAGACAGAGCACGACCCTATAGAAACAGGCACATATCGAAGCAACTTGAACAACCATTTTAAGTCTTATGTGCAATATACTTAATTGTAGGTTTCAGATCAACTGCTATATTTACATTGAGAACAGAGAGAAAAGGAAGAGTTTCTGTATTGATTTCTCTGATTATAGTGTACATAAGTTGTACCATCAACGCCCAAGAGTGTAGTCTTTCATTCCAACAAAACACTGCAGTAGCTGATTTTCACTGACTAGCTCCTCTCTGGCTGAAGGTGTCTTGTGCCGCCTTCATGTCATCCTGGATTTACTGTAAATACGAGCTACCAACTGGGGAAAACCATTCATGATAACCTCCTAGTAGTAGTAGGATGTGGGAATTTTTTGTAGGCTCCAATATCTCTCACTTTTTGGCAGTCCAAGATAATACGTTATTTTCACACTAATGCAACAAATTCTATGAAAAGCAAGCAATATCTGCTGCAGTTCATTTATGGTTGATTTTAAAGTAATAAAAAATATTTTGGGGGGTGTCCTGGTGGTTCAGTTGGTTGGGGTACATGCCACATGGTCACGGCATCCTGGCTTGGGACCTTTGCTGCATATCATCCCTCACTCTCTCCCCTGGTCTTCTCCATTTCTACTGTGGACTATCAAATGGAGGCAAAAATGGCTAAAAAATTAAAATAGTTTAAAAATATGTGTGTTCCAACCAGTTAAACACGAATGTTTCCAAGTTGTAGCAATGAGATATCATCCCATTCTTCTGTTCTTCCGATATGATGTGAACACGGCATTTATCAGTGAAATGAGCTGCTGTAGTGTTTGGCTGTAGTGAAAACCTGCGGACTCTCCACGGACTATGATTGAAAACCACTGATACAGACACAAGTAAACGGAATTGTACCGCTCCATGGCAGGTAGTACCGAAGGTCTCAGTCATGCCTTTCTCAGTCCCTGTTAAGACGTAGCTGCAGGTTCCCATCGTGCCTCCAATCAGCACGGGCTGACCTGTGAGCTGAATAGATAGAAGAAATTATCATGAAACTGTTCAACCCTCATCTGCTGAACGGATGTCGTTTTAAACCATCTTGGCGCACTTTCACAGGTTTGTACCTGGTAGTCGACGGCGATGAGCGGGTGGTGGGGGGGGAAGGCTCTGGTGGAGCCCTTGCGGTGAACCAGCAGGGTCTTCTGTTTGCCATCAACCATGTGCTCCTCCACCTTGGCGATGTTGTGGGAAACATCGTAGATGACGTGCATGTCCAGGTCGTCTGGTGTGGTGGTAAACACTTTGGAGAACGCCTGGAAATGTTTGAAATGTCCATGTCATAAATATATTCATATATTCATTCATGTTCCAAAACAGAGGCTGGAAAGTGAGTTTTGAAAGCCAGAAATCTCAGCACCTGGCCAAGTAATCGTTGAGTCACTGGTATTGATCAACAACCTTATCAACCCCCACAGTCATGGTCATTTTGTACTTATTGCAGCTTTAAGAGTGAAATTGAAAGCATCTCCTAAACAGCAGTGAGCGAACACTCCGTCCAGAGAAGGCTGGACACACCAACAATGGCTGAACCTGCCTAGTATAGCTTTAAGGTTAGGCTACTTGCATAGGCGCAGATCCCGGGGGGTTTGGAGGAAGGAGTACCCTCCAAAAACATGAAACATTATGTAATTGAAAATATGCATTTAATAGAGTCAACTCTACTTTTGAAATAATTCACACATAAACGCAACCCCTTTTAAAGGGTTTGTGTTGCATGGTCTCTCTCTCTCTAAGACATGCAAGCGCAATAGTTACAGCCCATGACATGAAAATCTCACTCTAGCTAGCTGATCAAAGTTGTCAAACTGTACTAAACTTAAGTGGGAAATTAAGATAACGCTTTACTTCATCCCAATACCTTTCCTTGCTATTGGACTACGTTTCCCAGATTCAATTTCTGTAGCACGAGTTGCGTCTTCAGTGAGTGAGTCTAGTGGCTGGTGACTGCTAGGACCATAGGGTAGTCCTGTAACAAATTTTGTTCAAACAAACACAAAGCTTGCTAGCTAATGTTACATTGATCATACCCGAAAAATGTCCAATAACAGTCCGGGAGCATAGTGCACCCGGCCTTTATTAGAGACACGCCATTATTGGAGACAGGAGTTTATATTGTAGTTATATTCATTTGGTGAGTGTTTAAAGTGGATGTGGAGGATCTACATCTTGCATGGTAACAACCTTCTACTAAACGCGTACTTAGTTGGCACGTCATACCTCTATGCCTATTTTCAGACAATGAATGGTGCTGCATTTGTGGATGTGTGGCTCTGTAAAATAGGTACATGATGGTCTAAAAGTGATTCATTCATATATATATTTTAAGCTACTATTAATGGCTGTGTCTGTTGCAGCAGATCATTTGATATACGTGGGTGATATTATTGATGTCCCCTCCAGAAAATACTGGTCTGTCCCTAAGTTGTAATGTGCCCTTGGCTACTTGTTTTCCTTAACGTGAGGGATTAAATGCAAAAGCACACATAATATTGATTTATGAATTCTGATTGTGATCTACTGTGTAAGGGTATATTGTTCCAAGCTTATGGACAGTACCTGTCTGGTGAGGAAGGTCATGGAGGATCTGTTGACCCAGGCGTAGTTACCAGCGGCAGCCATGCCCTTTAGATAGTCCTGACCCTCCTCGGATGCGATGCGAGCACAGGCCAGCTGACGGTCATTCACTATGATCTTGTCCCTTTTCATCGCCTTCTCCATGGCAACAAGGGCGTCTACGTAGAAAAATAAGCATGTGTAAGAAGTAAGAGCTATCTGATTACAAAAGTTGTCTGTCAGCATGAAAATGCATTACACAGCCCTGTTTCCTATAATAAAAGTAGCCTCTCGTCATATATCCTCTGTTCATAGCTACAGGGCACCTGTACAAAATGTAATGCTGTCTGGAATTGAATTCAGGACTAATTTAAAATCAAAAATAAAGAAACAAAGCTGGCAAAACTGGTACATTTCTGATTGAACATAGCTAACGTGAAAGCTGTAAAACTATAAATATGCAGAATAAGAAAAAGGACATCAGGAAATTGGCAAATTAAGTCCAATTGTCTTTAGTAAAGTGGATACAGTGCTTCATATTTCTTTTAAAGACCTGCAGATATCCTGATCCTGTTTATTACTAGATCAAGACTGAAAAAGTCATAAATGCTATGTAACTGATTCACCTTTGTTAAAGAAGCAGAGGGAAACAGCACCTACCTGTGGCCACTTGGTGGCCCAATCCTCTGCTGCCACTGTGGATCATCACACAGACCTGGCCCTTATGGTCGATGCCCATCTTCTTAGCAGCATAGTCGTCATAGATCTCATCCACAACCTGGATCTCAACATAGTGGTTCCCTGCCCCTAAAGTACCCAGCTTTAGGAAACAAAAAAACAATACAGGACTTTAACATGAATCATATGTGAAAATTATACATCAAGGTGTATAGGTTTTACACACCTAGACACTTTCTGTATGGCTTTCTGTAGATGTTAATGTGAATACGACACACACTTTGCACATCACGTATATATGCTGTAAATTCACATGTTTTCTTCATATTCCCATATCCTTTTTTGTTATATATTGCATATCTTTTTAAAATCCACCTAGTTCATACTGTATACATGTCATAATTTTTTATTATACATGTTATATTTCGTATCATACATATTATGCATTTTTTATTTGCCTCAGGAAGTTATAGTGTAGTTATTTGTCACAGTAAAAATGCAATAATCAATACTTTTCATTAGAGGTGGTGGGAAAAATCGATTCATGTAAGAATCGAGATTCTATTGTCCACGATAATCGATCGATTCACCAACTCCCAAGAATCGATTCTTACGTTACAGCAGAGGGCGGCCTTCACCTTCACCCTCTCATGTCAATAAAGCATTTTGGCCTGTTCAGTGTGGTGGAGGTTTTTGCTCCCCGCCTTCTGGTTTATTTATAAATGAAGTTCACTTTATGTGATCCAATGTAGCTCAATTCAATTGTTAGAGCAAGGCACTAAGACTGCCAGAGCAAGGTTCAATTTCCACTGTGGAGAAGAATGTAAAATATCACCCACAGCAAAAAAAAGATACAAAAATCTGTCTATGAAACTGGTCTTGCATGTATCAGTACATTGGATATTTGGTTTAGATTTAGTTTTTACTGACAAACTGACATCATGACAAATTAAATACAAGCAGCAGTGCTTTACACAATAAAAGAGAAGTTAAAGTACATTCAGCTGACTCAGTGTTTTTTCATCATGGTGCCATCATTTTGCGCTTGGGGTGTATTTAATGAGTTACTGTAGTCAAATGGTGGATAAGTCATTGAAAATCGAATCGATAATCGTCTGAAATCGAAAATCGATTCTGAG
>OMOT01068181.1:0-10031 GCA_900312575.1 Acanthochaenus luetkenii | reverse complement strand
GAGGATTGTCGATGCTCAGTTCAAAACTTTATTTGTTCATAATATCACATCTCTCTTTCAGGATTTAAATGTGCGCACGGATTGACAAATGTATTGATTAATTCATTTATTAATCCGTTAGGACATTATTTTTGCATCGTACATGTGTCAGATGAGAACACATAAAGTATATATAACATATAACAACACTTCAGTGCAGTTTATTGCATCTATTCAAGACCATGTACATCATAACAAGTAGCAATGCATTCAGACCCTCACACTCACACTGCTTACACACACGGGATGGAGTCAAACAAATATCTCACCATTCTTGCTAGATTTGGCTCTAAATCGTTATTACCGAACAAGTCAGACATCGTAGGATCGCATCTAACTCAGACGTCATAGGATCTATTGTCCTGTGTTCATTTACAAAACAAATCGGCTCTTCAGATATGCGAGTCGGCTCCCAACGTTCACCTAAATGAGCCGGCTCAAAGAGCACTACACTGTAGGGAAAGTCTCTTTCCTCTTGTCCCCCTCTACAGGGAGGTCAGAGGTCAGAGGTCAGGGTCAGCTACAGAGCAGCAGCCCTGGAGCTGGTAGAGCTCAATGACACTTTAGCAGGGCAGACGCTTGCAGATAAGGAGGCTTGAACTGGGATTCTCACGTGAAAGGTCTCCCTACTCACTATGCTACCCAGCTGTAACAATGCACAACAAGTAGAAAACTGAGGGACTGGAATGGAGGAAACACCCACAGGAACCTGGAAAACAGTTCTTCTGTTCAAGGTTGATGAAGGAATCACATTTAAAGGCAAGATTTGTATGTAAAATAATCATTCCATCAAACCCAAATAACAGTGGCTGTTGCACCAAGGTGTGGTATTCCATTCCACACTGTTTCTATCTTGTTGACAGATGGATTTGAAAGGCTCACACGGAAAGTGAGGGCAGGATAAAGCTTATCTGCACTAGTCCTCAGCAGCTTGTAAAACAATGCAATCTCTGGTGATAGATTACAGCCCTGGTGTTAGCTCAGCATTCACGCTAGCCAAGCAAGACAATGAGATTGCTCTCAGGCGAATCATGGACGCCTCACACACAAAACATTCACCTTTTACATGTGTCTCAAAATAACCATAGAGACAATCTGACTTATATGGGGAAATGGACACAATAGATATCACTTTGATTGTCTTTTCTTTCTTTTTTGGTGGATTTTGCCTTCAATTGTTACCTTTTTTCAAGACTGAAAGCAGTCTTTGATAAGATATTTGAGATCATAGCCCTGTATTATTTCTGATAATGTCTAAGGTAAAATCTTTGGAATGCGTTACAATTTAAATTATACTTCCAGGGTCATGTCTGTGTTCAGTATTCCTGAACGTCATTGACCCTGCGCCTCAGCAGGCATCTTTAACCATGAACATTTAACTTGAGTGCAGTTTGTAAATCCCCCAAAACGATTGATTCCATAAGACTCAGCTTTATGCCTTATAGCACTACTATAAATCCTATAGAGTATAATATTGTTCTGCATAAACAAATTCATTTGCATAATTAAGAATCTATTCCATACAAGCAGATCATCTTCAAAAATCTTCTGATGTATATATTTAAAGACTTGGCTTAAAAAAAATTATATGGCCATTAAATATTTAGCCTACAAGCTTCTTGTACAATGACTTCATGATGATAATTAATGGAAAGCTTTTTGGGGTTTTCATTGGATGATATTGGTACATTGATCTGCAGCAGCAGCTTTGAATCTCAGACTAATCCAAGCATTATCCCTGGCACCACCACATTGCTACGCTATGAGTGAATACAATTATGGAAGTGCTCTCCGTAAACATACCATAATCAGCATGCTATAATTGATAGTTTACATTCTGTGACTTTGGCCTACTTCATACTTGGGTTTTCATGTATTTAAAAAAAAAAAGTTTATTTTAACACAGAAGTAAGCCAGCAGACTTTCGTCATCAAAGGTGCTGCACTCTGCTACTGCTGGATGGTTGAGGAATTTTCATAAGGCTCACCTTCAAATCTGTTTCATACCAGCCACACAACTGGAAAAATTTAAATAAAACTGACCACTGTGAGTGTGATGAGATTTAAAAAAAATCCATAATTATGTGTTCCTCATAGACTCATAGACATAGCTCCTGATATACTCGTGTCATATTTACCACTGAAACAAGAATAAAAACTGAAATAATATGCTCACTAAATAAAGAGAGACACATCACACATTTTCCCTGTTCTTACATTCCCCTTATGTTCTTCAAGGCAGGGAGCTAGCTGATTGTTCCAGAAGATGGGAGATGTTGTATACTGATATATAGTAATAATAATGGAGATAGTAAAACATTATTTAATTAATTAAAGAGTAATGAGGGAGACAGTTACAAATCATATCTTTTTTTAAAGTCTGCGCTGTCCACTAGCAATGCAGAACTCCCAATAATAAAATATGACACAATAACGATTTAGACTTCTGTAAACCTCACTCTATGCTTATCCCGTTATTGGAGTTGATAGGCTGGGCTGTGCCTTGTCTAATCACAGGAATTCATTTGGAGGAAAGCCAGGCAGCATTAAACGATCTGAGCTGGCTGAGAGGATCAGATAAATCCCTGTGTTCAATAAACCAAAGCGCCTTTCCTGAGCGCAATCATTCTTAACGGGCACATGAGTGCTGATCCTAATCCTGAATATTTGCCGTGCCTTAAACTAGAAACTCTGACACGCCAGCCCCAATCTGCTCTGATAAAATAACGGACCTTTTGACTTTAAAGTAATAATCCGTGACATTTTCATATAAATAAATGTCTGCTTTGCACCTCTCTATCACCTGTTGAGACACAATACTGACTGGACCTGTACCCAGTTCATGAAAGCTTTATCTTTTCCTGTGTGTCAGCTACATTTTCCCAGGTAAACTCCTCTGGTGTACAGGAAGTGATGCATTTTATGTTTCCGGTTTGTTTGTAATAAATAGAAGAAGAACTGGGTAGTTAGCACGAGCAGTGATAGCCGTCATGGCTGAACAGAGCGCCACCTACAGAAGCTCAAACTTCATCAATGTAAAAAATGGCACTCGACACACTGTTTGACTGACAGGTGATCTCTGGGAAGTGCAGTGCAGAAACACCACAGCAATGAGCTCCTAGCAACAAAGAAGGAGGCAATCTAAAAAAAATCTCGCAGATTACCACTTTAATGCAACTGCGATCAGAGTAGAGGTCATCTCATGTCCCTCACCGCTCAAGAGGAGGGTGTGTGTGTGTTTGCCAGATAGTCAGATAGTTGTGTCCCCCCGTGTTAACAAGTAATTACACCATCTGTCAAGTTATCGCTCTGCAATTATGGAATCTGACAGTCAAATGCTTTGGCCAGCCATGGATAATGGAGCCTCGCGATTGTGTCATGGGAGTGCTCCTCCTACATAAATGAATTTCAAGTACAGGTGATATCATATTTCTAATTCTAAAGTCAGAATATCTGCCTTCGTGCTGCCATGTGAAAGCTGACCTAATGACCCCATCAGTCATGTGGCATTTCAAATCTCTCCTAGCATTTATCTCAAAGGAATACTATCACAGAGAATATATTGTAGCAGAGTGGAGCTTGAAGCTTTAAGAATTGTTATCTGCTTTAATGTAATTACCACAGCCTATTCCCCCTGCAATAAGCCCCATTTTCTCATTAGGCTCTCTTCTTTGAATGAAACACGCATTACATTTTGCCTGGTCTTGTCTCTAAATGACCTTATAATGGTACTGCAAACATAGTCATTATCTTCACCGACTATGTTGCCGTCGTTGTCATCATCATCATCATTATCATCATTCATGTTATTATCATCAACTGTAACACTCAAAATCATTTAGACACACTATAATAACTGTTGATCTATGAAAGAGAATGACTGAACAGGAGAAACAAATGTAAAAGAGAGAAAGTTGAGTCGCATGAGATGAGAAGAGAGAGAGCGGAAATAAAAGAGAGAATGAGTTGAGGAGAGTAAAAAGGAGGGAGGAAGGGAGAGGATATTTTCTAAATTAAAAACCCGGACGCTAATCTCCTGAGAATACCTCCTTCTCCCTCTTCTAGGTGACAACATGTCCACCGGCCAAACAGATGTTTCTCTGCGAGGTCTTTTTTTAATCATGCCAGGACGTACTGGGCTACTGGCACATGGACACAGACACACAAGGCTTACACAATACACTGCCCGTATATTGAATGACTTGAGACAACTCAACAATTAGGCTATTAGGTACATTTGTTCATTATTCCCTTGTATGACTTCAGTGCTTTATAAACCCTTTCTCTAGGCTTTATGCTATTTAAATCCAGGCAAATCTGGTGCAGTGACAATAAGAAGGGATTTCTTGGGGTTGTGTGCAGGTCCTGGATAAATTAACTAAAGGAGATTAAAATAATGCCTTGTCTGTCAAAGGCGGACTTTTGTCACCTTATTCGAGTGACTCCCCCAGTCAGATTTGATTTATCGTACCGCTCCAAACTCGAATCCGCTCTCTCTCTCCCCCCTCCAGAGGAAATGTGGCCAGCTTCCTCTGTACCAGATGTGAATCCATGTCGTCTGAGGTTATTTCTGGGTCTGGCTAGTCCATCTTCCTGTCTCTTTTCTCATTTTAATGCACCCCTGGGGGAAGCAAGACTACTTCTGATGATGTGCGTGTCAGAGAACTCCGAATAAGGAGCATGTCCTAGCACTGTAATCAGTCCCCTGTTGATTTGGAGAGATCCTAGCAAATATCACCAGCAGAACAAGCATTCAAATAAAAGCCATACATATATTATACCTGTTGGTAATATCTTACACTTACGACTTAAACAGCCCGAGGTCTTCCTGATTTAAGTCTCACCTCACAGATGAAGCGTGCTGAATCATGAAGCTCTTAAAGATGCTTCTAAACACTGGATGATTGTTTAAAACAAATCTTCCCTTTTCCAAAGACACTCAGGTTTATTGGCTCCATAAATTAGATCCACAGCTTCAGCCCAGGCAAGCCCCAGTTAAGGGCCTCTGCGAACAAAATCTAACTAAACAGCCACCTCATATCAGCAATTTGAGATTCATAAAGTTGAAATTGACATCCCTTGTGGACCGCGCCGGGGTCTCAGAGCAGGGCCGGGGGGCATCGAAGAGCTTCATCATCTTGACAGGAACTGACACTTCGGGCAATCGTCAGGCCACCAGCCTCACTGCATCTTCCCTGGGTGAGCAATTATGTGTGAATGGCCAGCTTTGTGTCATTCCTTATGGTGCATTGAACATCTGAAGGGGAGAGCTGTGGCAGTGGTGGCCATCATCGACTGCCTGGGTACTCTATTTTAATTAGCAGAGTCTTCCAATTACAAACCAGGGGAAAACAAGACGGAAACTTTGGGTCGTCCTTTCATATTCCCCTTCTTATCCATTTCCCCTTCCCGTTGATTCACAGCAGTGAGTAGAGTGGTGTAAATTCTTCGTGAAGGTGACTGTGAGTCTCAGACGGTTTTTATAATTGAACTGAAGGGAGCATGACTTTGTGCAATGCAAATAATATCAATCATAATTATATTTTTCTAGTATGTTGCCCTAGATGCTGTCAACTCCCCACATGATGGCAAAGATTTTGTGTGAAGCACATTCACAAAACAGATGGGAAACATAGGGTTGATGCAAAATTGTACATATTGATTAAGAAAAACTTTATTTGTGGCATTTATTCCTATTGAAGGCTTAGCTGATGAAGAAGTTGGTTTGACTACTGTTGACTAAATGTATTTATTGTAAGTTCCTTTGGACAAAAGCGTCTGCTAAATGCTGTAATGTAATTTAATGTGCGCGCGTCAGTCAACTCATCATGAACCAGTGCACTACTGAAAAGAAGAAGAAAACCTGTGGTTCAAATATGTGAAATATTTAAGCTATGATTTTCCAAGCACAGGGCGGGGAAGTTAAGAGAGAGAAGGCCGGAGAATGGACTCTAAAAGCATTCTGTGGTGGTCAAATGTGACCAAAACTGAGTATACCCACTCTTGATGTGCATTTGTAGAGACGGGGATGGAAATGCTACCCATTTTCTCCCCGTAGTTAAGTGCACTCTCGCCTGTTGAGCCACACAAAGCAAACCTACATATATTTTCAGGCCTCTCTGAAGGAGAGCACTCAATTGATTGGATGGGGAGAAAGGGCCGATTGACTACCCGGAGCGATGTTTACTTTATGCTGTCTTTATGTTGTCTTTCAGGATGGCTCATGGTGGGAGCTGAACCTTACCCGCAGAAAAAGAGGAAGTATATGAGCACCTCGGGCCCCAAGCAGCTGGTGGCCTAATCAATTGAAGTCCACATAACAAGGCAGGGGGTTCCAAGCTCTGACCGTCAGCGCAGCTTGAAAATACTTATTTCGATACTGGATGCATGCAGAGCCTAACATAATTGTGTGGGAGGTTGCTGCATAAACAATTGAATTATGGCCAATACCTGTAAATATCTAGTAGCTGCCACTTCTCATTGATTTGGTTCAATTAAGGGTATAAATGATTTCACTGGCTTCTTGCCCTATAGTTATATTGACCATTATTCTCAGGCAATGGTTAGTTATCCAGTTAAATCAATACCTGTTACAGGCATCACATTTCATCTCAACTGATTAAGTCTCAAATCTGGGAGAATGCAGATGTAAGGTGCAGCATAAATACACCAACATGGGATCCTAAAGATATGGTCCCTTCTTTCAAAGAAAAGCAAGAGAGGCAGACTGAAAGAGATAGATACAGAAAGAGACACATTTTCACTCATAATGGACAAGGCCTCCTACTACCACAGTTGTTTAAGTACCAAGCACTCTTTAATGTGCACTCAACATTGTGTAAATAACAAACCGGATATAATTCATGTTTATTGAGAGAGGACGGCTAATGTTGACTACAATATCAAAAAGAGCTGTGGTAAAGGTTGAAATTTCAACTTTTTGCCATTCTCTTTTCTCACTGGATGTGGAGCCTGCCAAACTTCCATTCTAAAGCCTTTTATGCATCTTGTACAGCTTTTTTTAGTTTGTTCATCTTCCAATATGTCTGATGACTACAAATGCCTTATCTTTTGGACTACCGTACAACCAAGCAGTATCAATAGAGTGATCAAGTGATACCAACCAGCATGGTGCCAAAACTCCAACTCCATCATCCATCCATTCATTCTTCCATCCATCACCTACTGTGAATGTCGAATCAACTTTGTTCAAATCTTAGACCTTCAACACACAAGACAGAGGGAACACACATCCTCTTCAGGACGAATGTTGAAGGACTCACTCAAGCTAAACGTGATGTCATCCAGCAAATCGCAAAATCAAATTCCACAAACATCTTGTTACTGCAAGAGACTCTTGTAATAGATATTGTAATAGAAGAGGAGCTCAAAATTGAGGGTTTTGACCTGATCCCTTACCCCACAAGAAACACGGAATTGCCTCTTACGTCAAAGAGGGCACTACAGCCTCCTGGAAAATTATCCTTAGTCTTCTCCAATCCAGTGGTCCTTCATTGAGATTGATGGAACTCACATTGTTAACATCTATAAACATCCTCCAGAACCCTCTACATTCCAGTCGCTACCAACCATCTCATCCACAACTTTCGTCTGTGGTGATTTCAACAGCAGAAACCAGAAATGGGGATACCCAGACACTAATGATGACGGCTCCATTGTCTCCGACTGAGCCGAACTCAACAACCTTCACTTAGTGTTTGACTCAAAGGACTCTCCAACTTCCACACAAAATCTGGACTTGCCCTGATTTGTCTTTTGTTTCAAATGATCAGTCTAGCCGATGCCGGCTTGCTATCCTCAGTCGTTTTCCGAGATCTGGTCATTGTCCCATCATCATTAATAGCAACACCCAGATCGAGATCAACAGCATCCACAAGAGACATTGGAATTTCCAAAAAGAAAATTGGACAAGTTTCCATGTGACCAAGGCTTACAACGCTTTCACTGCCATGCTCCTCCAAGTTGAAAAGCAGACCATCACAAGAGGAAGGCACCATCCATATGTCCCATGCTGAAATTAGGAATGCAAGACTTTCTTTAAGCAGTGCAACAACACCCAAGACACCACTGTCAAGGGCGCACTGGGCAGTGAACTACTGGACATCGTAGGCCAAAAGTCAGATGGGAAGAAGAAGATCGACTTCACCCACTACAGTCGAAAAGCCTGGTCTACAATCAATTGTCTTAAGGGTAAAATGTCCACCATAAACCAGTGACCTGTCACAGCCAACTTCATCGCCTCTATTCTGGTGAGCAATGGCAGATGGATGAACCGCAGCCCTGAAGCTAAAGAGCATTTCTGCCAAGTCAACTCTGAGATAAAGAAATTGGTTGCAACTACTCCATCTGAGAGCAACCTGTCTCTGCCTTTCTCATGCGAGGAGCTCACCAACGTCATCAAAACCCTTAAGAGGGGTAAAGCTCCAGGATCTGATAGAGTCCATACAGAATTTTTGAAGAACCTTGGACCAACAGCTATACTCTGGCTCAGATGTTTCCTGTCCAACTGCCTTGAGAAATCAATAATTCCTTGCTGTTGGAAGAACACCAATGTCATAGCCATCCTGAAGCAAGAAACCAGTCACTAATCCAAAGATCTATCGACCTATATCTCTCCTCTCCCACGTCTACAAACTAGAGAAGATGATCGGGTTGCCCCATGCTCAAGCTGGTTTTTGCAAAGGAAGTTCAACCACTGATGAAGTTACTCGCTTAGTCCATGACATTGAATGTGCCATTCAGAACAAACAGAAATTGGCACAATCTTAATTGACCTTACTGCTGCCTACGATATGATTTGGCATCGTGGCATCTACCTCAAGCTCCTTAAAACCATCCCAGATGTTAAGCTTGTGCAATTGATGATGGTCTTAGTGCAAGACCGCACATTTGTCCATCCAATGAATGCTGTAGTAGAAAACGCAGGCTAAAGAATGGTCTCCCACAGGGCTCTGTATTGGCCCCAATCATTTTCATCATCTATACATCTGACATTCCTGCAACAACATCAAGCAGACAAAGCTGCTATCGGTCATGCTGACAAGTCCTTTGAGCCCATTGAAAGAACCCTTCAAACAGATCTTCAGTCTCTTAGCAGCTATTTCAGTATATGGCACCTGAAACTCAGCAAGCCGAAAACTGTCTGCTCTGCCTTCCATCTAGCAAAACGTTTAGCCAAAAGGTAAGTCAACATCAACTTGCACAATTAAACGTTGACCCCACACCAACATACCTTGGTGTTACTCTTGATCACAGCCTCACTTTCTCCCACCATGTAAAGCGAGTTGCTGCTAAGACACTTTCATGTGTTAATCTCCTCCACAAGCTAGCTGGCACTTGTTGGGGAGCCAGTCCAACCACAATTCTGTATGCAGCCCCAGTATGGAGCCACACCACTCACACAAAATCAGTTGACTCAGTTTTAAACAATGCAATGCGTCTAATATCTGGTGTCATAAACCCCACGCCAATAGATATTCTTTCAATTCTCTCACTCGCTGTGATTTCATGACTAAAACTTGTTCGGAAAGGCCTTAATCCAGAGAGCTTGGTGCCCTCCATTCATGATCCTGGAATAGACTAAATTGCAAGCATTTTGCCTCAGAGGCACTGCAAATCATTACATTACATTACAGCATTTAGCAGACGCTTTTATCCAAAGCGACTTACATATTACATTACAGCATTTAGCAGATGCCTTTATCCAAAGCGACCTACATGTCATACCGTTGGTGGAGGCAGCCATGCAAGGTACCAACCTGCTCAACGGGAGCAATTCGGGGTTAGGTGTCTTGCTCAAGGACACTACGACAGATTTTTTTTTTCCCGGGAGGAGCTGGACTCGAACCGCCGACCTTGCAGTTGCGGGGCGGGAACTCTACCTCCTGAGCTACTGCCGCCCCCATACAAGTATATATTGCATGCATCATATACATAGTACATCACACCATGCACCACACGACACACAAACAC
>OMOT01068166.1:0-16199 GCA_900312575.1 Acanthochaenus luetkenii | reverse complement strand
ACTGCCGGACAACATCGAAGCATTGCAGTACATGTCCGTTTTCAATGTAGAGGAAACTCTAAAGCACAATTCAATTTCAATTCAATTTCAATTTCCTTTATTTAACCAGGTAAAAAACTAATTGAGATTAAAATCTATTTTCCAAGAGTGACCTGGCCAACAATAAGAACCTGGGAGAAATAGAAAAAAATAGCCAAGCTCCTTGGCTACTCTCCTGTAGAGATAGACAAGATCGTCCAGCAATGGCGTGCCATCCATCTTAGTAAGTGGAATGAAACAAAAAACACAGTGGGCTTCTGGAGTGAGATTTGGAAGTTCAGGGATGCAGCTGAAATCAACCCGTTTCAGGAACTTGCCATGGCTGCTGTGTCTGTGTTGTCCTTGCCACACTCGAATGCTGAAGTCGAGAGATTATTCAGCCAGATGAGTGTGGTGAAAAGCAACATAGAAATCGAATGTCCTTGCAGACCCTTAACTCCATCCTGCATGTCTGATATGGTCTGAAGTTGTCTGGTGAGGCTTGTTGTGAGCACAAGCTGTCTGATAATGTTTTGCAGCTTTTTGGCACATCAGCTGCTTACTCATTTGTGCATGACTGTGCATGGGTGTGACAATGAAGTATACATTTAATGTAATTAATTAAATTAAAGTCAGCTCCCTCAGTTGCTGAACCTGCCATAGAAAGCCTTGACCATAATGAAGATGACCTACTCCTCTTTCTGTGAGCCAGCACAGCATGTGTGTGTGGAGGGGGGTCTGAAAAAAACAAACAATGAACCTGAATTAGGGCCAGACTAGTTACCATCATTTTCTCACATTGCCATTGACAGTTTTTTCTATTGTCTCTTTTTGGTCCATTTAGATTGAATGTTGTCAAGTTAAAGCCAAAAATGTTAAAAATGTTATAGTTATGGCAAATTTTGTTATTGTTTTACTGTGACTTGTTGTAGGCTCCTAGGTGGAGCATGAGGTTAGAAACTAAACCAAACTACAAAAACCTAAGTAACTCTGCCAAAGTGTCTCTTTTGGGTCACTTTGCCAGTCCCAAGCCTAGATAAAGGAGGAGGGTTGGAGTTGGATGTAGAGCTAGCAATTCCAACATAACAGTCTTTTGATTAAATTTGATATTCTAACATTTAACAATACAGGACAAAATTGATTTATGTAATGTGGGTCAAGACAAAGCATTTAAGTCATGAAGTTATTTTGAGAAGGGATGGCCTATTTCAATGGCAAAAAACACAAACAAAAAAACAAGAATCAACAGAAGAAAGTTCATTTGTAGTTCTAAACATATTTAGGGTGTTTCTTTACTCTCTTATTGTCATTCCTCTCTCCTACAGCGTCCATTACAATTACATGCAAACGCTGACGTCATTTAGCGACTTTTAGGACAGCCAATAGCTATTTTCCTTATTGAGGAGTTGACAACACTGCCTCCTTGCTAACGCTAGCTAACGTAGCCGCTAATCGGCCATTTGTGTTTTTGTGGGCAGTATTTTTTTGACAGGTAAAAGAAATGAAAAAGTTTTTTGATGACATTAAAAAAGACATTAAATTCAAATCCGCAGGACGTGGGAAGAAACTTACAGACGACACCAGGTAAGTTAAATAGCTAACTTTTTCGCTCTAGAGCTAAGTTACCTAGCAAGCTAAAACGTTTGCTAAATTAGGTTAGCAAAGGCTAGCTAGTAATGTTTAGTAACGTTAGTTGGTTGTTACCACGTCGGGAAGCATACTAGGGCAATACTGGTTAACAATAATTAGTTTATTTATGTTAGCTGTTTGCTGCCGTTAGCAACTGGGTTATATCATACTTAACGTTAGCTACATTAGCTAGTGTAACGGGAGGCGCCCTTGTGATTTCAGCATAATCCCATAAGAAGCTAAAGTTACAAGTAACGTTAAGTGATTGTACCGTTAATCACTCACCCACCAGAAAATAGCATTGCCAGCTCATTTACCTTAGTTGACAATGTCCTTGTAGCTAACCTTATCATTTGTGTAAGTAATATCTGAGCTAGCTAGCTGCTTGACAGACATGCTTTGGTAAAGTGGTGGTTGTTTTAGAGAGGAGCTTTGGACTAACGTAAAGCCACAGCCTGTCTCCTCAATCCCCCGTCCTGTCCTCTGTACATACCATTGTAGTACCACACCTCAAGTGCTGCATAGCAGTGTCGGTGCCAAGCCTCGCCATGCACCCACTGAAGGGGCCCAGAGGGCAGGAGCCGCCGCCCTGGCCAGGATTGAACAGCAGCCACGTCCAAAGGTCCTCTCATCCCAGGACGCCATCAGGAACCAGGGTTAGATATACACTGTAGCCGCAGTAGTGTCATTACTGTGGCTCATTTTGTGCGGTACCTATAAACCCCTGTAAATAAACTCACGAGATTACATTCATCCCTCTCTTCACATTACTATTTAATTGTTTGTTTTAGAGGACATGCTTGCATGAGTTCTCACATGTAGTGGTGAGCAAAGGACTTTAGTTTTTTTGGTGAAGGAGGCATAGTCCTGATATTCTAGAAAAAACCTCAATACAACATGAAAAAAACATTGTATGACCAAGTCAAATTATTTAGTTTGATACCGTGCTACATACTGTACATTAAGAGTGTAGAGATTTCCCCCAGGCTATGAGTCCTGCCATGGTTCTCTGTGCTGTTGTGCCTTTGCTGATTATCGATAATCCCCCCCCCCTCTAAATAGCCCATAACTTGAAATGCATGGAAAGTCTATAGCACTGTTGTGCATACTCAAACTATATAATAAGGGGATGGCGTCAGAATGTGTTCATAGATTATGTGTATAGTCTAAGCACTACGGTAATTGTTTGATAGAAGCTGCACAATTTTGTTCTATTTTGCTGCACATCTCTTTAATAATTGATGCAGCAGTTATGACTGTGTTGGCGTGTTATAGAAACAGATTCTGTATTCCCTTATAGTGAAAAGAGAGCTCGAGGCAGAGGCTGCTGCACTGGCAGAAAATGAAAAGGCAGCCACAGCAGGGGTAAGTAAATATATGTGTTTGTGTAGTGTGGTGCATGGTGTGATGTACTATGTATATGATGCATGCAATGTATACTTGTATGGGGGCGGCAGTAGCTCAGGAGGTAGAGTTCCCGCCCCGCAACTGCAAGGTCGGCGGTTCGAGTCCAGCTCCTCCCGGGAACAGTGTCGTAGTGTCCTTGAGCAAGACACCTAACCCTGAATTGCTCCCGTTGAGCAGGTTGGTACCTTGCATGGCTGCCTCCGCCAACGGTATGATATGTAGGTCGCTTAATGTAATGTAATGTGTAAGTTGCTTTGGATAAAAGTGTCTGCTAAATGCTGTAATGTAATGTAAGTATTACTAAGCAAGCAAGTCAGGGCTTCTCAAATTACCACAGTACTCCAATTTTGGGCAGGGACCCCCATTTGAGAAAATGTTGTAAACCTGTCATTGTAACAGCCACTCTTTAAATATAATATATTGTACATGCTAGCTAATGACATTATTTTGAAATGAAAGTAGATTTGACTGATTGAGCAAAGAGTGTATTTAGGCCAATAATGTTGATAGATGACTATTCTTTCCAGGGATCCAATGTGCCAGTGAAGGATTTCTCAGTGTCAGGTGTGTATTTCACCTGTCCACTAACTGGAGCCACTTTAACGAAGAGTGAGAGGGACGTACACATTAAAGAGGCCATTTTCATGGTAGGTCTGATAATAAAGATATTGTCACATGTTCTAATTTGATCTCAAATCAGAATTTGTTTGCAAGTCTTAGCAGCTCAATAATGCACTGTAAGCTTTTTGTTACATGATCTGAATTAGATTGATGAATGTGGTCCTCTAGTAGTAGTTTTGATTAAACAATGTCTCCTATACAATTTCAGCGGTTTGAGGAGGATGCAGTGGAGGCCTCTGTTATGATGATCCATACCTTTAACAAGGAAAGAGAGAAAGTGAAGGCAACTGTGGACATCATAAGCAAGTAAGACACTGGATGATGATGATGATGATGATGATACTAATGATAGATGTAAACTTATCTTAAACTAAGGGGCGGCCAGACAGAGATTTTGGATACATCAAAAACGTATTGAGCCAGTGTATTCTCCATGGTGCTAGGGTGACCAGATGCAAAAAGTACAAAAACAGTAAGATTTTGGTGGGACATATAGATAATGGCAATATTTATAAAAAATGTCAAGGTTGCCAACATAAAAGGTAAAAGAACTTTGATATGATACATATCAAGCTTATCAAATGCATATTGCATCCGCAGTTACACTTTTACCCACTAGTTAGCACACAGAGCTTGTTGAATGATTGTGGTTACAGTTTAGTCACATAGCAGACACTTTTATACCAATGCGACTTAGAATTAGTGCAATTTTAAGTGGTGATAAATACAATACTTTGGTGAGAGAGTGGTTACAAAATTCAGTGTTGCTACCAGCTCCCAAATTGTAGCTACAATCCCATCGGGGCTACCTAAGCTACCTAAGGGCTACAAGACCTGCTAGGTAAAGAAAAGAAGGAGAAATAGATTAGAGAATAAATTGCTAGAGGCATGACCAATGGTAAATAATGAGTTCAGTCTTTATTGATTATTATCCAACTTGCAATTCTAAACGAAACAATGCCTTCTGAATCCGGACCTGACAGCACATTAATCATTTGGTATAAAATCAATTAAGGGCACATCTTGCATGTCAAAAACAACATTCGATTAATGAGATAAATATAGCACACATCATGTAAACTTTATCAGAAGGCGTACGAAGTTGACAGGAATGTCTTGTGTTCAATATTCCCTGTTAACACAGAACTAGAGAAAACAGCATATAATACAAAAATAAGAATACAATAAATTGTGTTTCTCTATTAGAATAACTGGTCTTCCCCGAATAGATATAGGTTGAATAAAAATTAAATACAAAAATACATCTCCACAGTCGCCTTTGCATTGTATTGGTAGTATATTATGATACAATGTAGTTGCTCTAAACAAAGATTAAAAGATTAGTCTTACCTTAATTGTTCTTATGGGGTAACAACATGGGCGACATGTGGACAAGAGGAGGGTTGCTAGGGTAACGTTTACTGTAGGGAGGACTTTTTATTCATTTATTTAATGCTGTGCAGTACAACCAAAAGTGGGACACCTGGTCACTATATGGGGCTGATGCATTGACAGATGACTGAGAGAACGGAGGGCTGACCGTCTTTTTTACACAACAGTGTCTGTATTTCTTTGTACATCAAAAGTTTAAAATATTTGAACTTTTTTCGGACCGAAGTATACGTAAATATCTGTAAGCTGTTCATGTCCTACCAGAGATGGCGAAGGAAGTACACTTACAGATTTGTAAAAAATATAAAATGCCACTCATCGGTTTTGCATTCCATTTGTATAAAGAACGGAGAGTGACCGATCCGTACACAAACTTCATACGTTTCTGTCTGGCCGCCCTCTAAGCCTGACTTTGAAATCATGATTTTAACTTTTACCTGTTTTGTACTATCCTCATAGAGTTGAATGTTTTCATTAATTTCATATTTTACAAGAAATACCATTATTTCATGTTTCTCCATTGTATTGCCAACAGGTACGTTGAAAATATATGTAAGAATCCCACAGAGGAGAAATACAGGAAGATTAAACTCAGCAACAAGGTGTTCCAGGTATATCTGAAACTTGAACCTCTCAGTATTTTGGGGCTTAATAACAATACTGGGGTGGGGGTTTCTGACATGTGCCGATATATATTTACTTTTGCGGCATAATTTTTATTCAACATGGTTCATCATCATAAACCTTGTCTAAACTAAATTCTGAACTCGAAGATACACATTTCGATTGATTTGGGGATTTTGTTTAGAATCTGTCTTTCTTCTCATGGATCTCGTTATTGTGCCACAATGTAGACTCAGGGTATATTGCGATATACTGCGTGGGCTCTACTAAATATGGAGCACAATGTTCTCTGTCCATTCTGTTGTGTCATAGCCTTCAACCCTTTCCTGGTCATATTACATGACTGTGAATGCTTATCACAGATGTTATGACACCATTTGAGAAGAAATACAATGAGGAAATGAGAAAATGCTTACAAATTTGTATCATAATTCCCTCCTTTGTCCTTCTCCAGGAGAAAGTGCAATGTGTTGAGGGCAGTAGAGAGTTCCTGCAGGCCCTGGGCTTTCAGAGCCAAATGCTTCTTGTAGAGGGACAAGGTATTAAGTCCTTTATTGACAAAGAGTTGCTCTCTGCATGCTTCATGGGTCATCTGTGTTGGGTTTTTCTTAATGTATCACCATCGAAATAATCATTGCACCTGACAAAACAATTATTTTGTCATACACACAATCAGTCAGTCACTCCCTCCTCTCACTCATGCCCACCTTTACTGGAGATCAGATGAGGAAGAGGAGTTCCTGGTGTTGCCAGAGCAGAATGCTGATGCCTTGGAGTTGATGAAGGAGAGGAGGGATCGTCTCCAGAGAGGAGAGCCGGTCAGAGCTCAGCTGGACAGACAGCCTCAAGCGTTCAGACCCGCTCCTAATGCCATGCGCTTTGAGCTGCCGCCAGAGTTCTACAACTTGACAGCGGAGGAGATCAAGCGGGAGCAGCAACAGAGGTACGGACTCTTTGTCAATCAATGTTCCACCCCAAATTATAGTAACTACATTTATATACCTCTTTCACAGACGGGTGTACACAATAGTGTCTTCTCTGTCACCTTATAACATCATCAAAAGCGTTTATTTATTTACTCACCCACCACCACCGTTTTGGTCGCATATGCTTCCGAAATGTAATCTGTGCAACCTCAAAATATAATTGGGAGCATTTGTGCGAATGCAAATAATTGCTATGGTGCACACTTATAAAAAAATAAAAATGTCCCAGTCGAACTTCCCTTTCTCTGTACATTTGGTAGTTAGTTCACTCAGTATATGCCTTGTGAGACGTCTCTTAATCGGGTTTCGGTGATAAAGTTTGGAACGTTGCATCAAGTTTCGGGGTGTGTGTAGTGAACAATAGTTATTGTCTTCAATAGCTTGTCATGTATATATGTTTGTCAGGGGCGATTTGGTGGAGAAGAATGCTTTGCTGCGTACCAAGGTTATGAGGGAGAAGGAGGAGCAGAGGGAGAGGAAGAAATACAATTACACATTGCTGAGAATCAGACTGCCTGATGAAAACCTGCTGCAAGGTCAGGACCTTCTGGTTTTTAATCCAGTCAGAACATACATAAAGTAGAAACTCTTCTTGTCTTTTTCTTCTAATATATTGAATAGAACAAGAAGCAATTTTTCTTTGTCAAAAACAGAATGATGAAAGCCCTATTGGAAATGGAATTCAGTAACTGCAGTAACCTGTCAAGATTATCTGTGACCTCAGGAACCTTTTATGCCTGGGACCGGATGTCTGTGCTGTACCGGTTTGTACGGGAGTCCCTGGTGGATGGCTGGCAGCCCTTTGAGCTCATTGCTCCTGGAGGTCAAAAACTACAAGAGGCTGAAGATGTCGCCCTCGCGGAATGTAACTTGGTGAGTTGAAACCAGAATCCACTAATGAAACTGTACAACACAATGCAGGGTCCCTATTAAAAACACAAAGCAAGGTGTCATCTTTTAAACAACTTTTAGAAACTTCATCTAATGTTTTTATACCGTTTTTACCTTTTCCTGCTGTATGTGTCTGTTTTATTCATTTCTAGCTTTGTTTTATTTATCCTATTGGCTTTTATATATTGCTTTATTGTCTGTAAAGCACTTTGTAACTGTAACTCTAGAAATGTATTTGAGAACAATTTGTGTACCTAATGCATGCACGTCTCGATGTTGTGATGATAATTGCAACTTCTTAGTTGTATATTGAGAAAGCTTTGAGGCCCAACAGTTTCCTTTAGTATGATAATCAGATACTGAATATCAAAGTGTACCTGTTTCTTCTTTGTTAGATCCCTGCAGCTCTGCTCACATTTTCCTGGGATGCGGCTGTGCAGGCGGACATCACAGCTGCTGGCGGAAAGAGCCCTGCCCTCCTCAAACCAGAGCTACTGGAAAACATTCGGACCCTTAGCTGAGCAGAACCACTCTGTCCCCGATCTCTCCCTGCTACATCCCTCCCTGCCACTGCTGAAATATCTGCTTACCTTTGACTAGTGATCAGTTTCTCTTTACAAATACTAACATAAGTCATTAGCAGTGGTATTTCCAAACGGACTACGGACGACTTCACCCTAGTCCCCTCATCTTGCTCAGTCTCCTCATTATCCTCTATTTCCACTGTGAAGATAATGCCATCCCTGCAGCCAAATGGTTGAAACACTATTCTGTTGAAGGAACCCCTAACAGTTGTAAGGAGAAAGCAAGGGACAAGTGTTTAATTTTATTTTATTTGTTGCATCCTATATGTACATGCTGCACAGTAAACTGACTATGGGAGCAGTCCTCTGTACTCTATCCGTCAGTCAGTTATGTATGGCATGGAGAGACGTTGTTTTAACTGTGTCGCCACTTCTTACCTTGCTTACACAACGGTTGGATTAACAGGTATATTCACTCCTGGGTGCACAGTTGTGTAAAAGGCAAGCGAGACTGGTGAAGGCAAATAAGCTAACCAAACACAATTATTGACTTGTATTAAGTATCTTGGTTAAGATTTTCATTTATTTTTGTGTGTGTTGAAAGTCCTAGTTGAGCACCTAGCCCCTTGCATGAAGAAAAACTGGGCTTAAGTGCACTGGGTATACCTCAGACTTAAATGGCTTTGAGTTTGGCTCGGCAGTGCTCAAGGTTAAGTCTGTGTTTTGTCACTGATAGTTGGCTGGTCTGTTTTGGTGTGTTAAGACTTACTGTAAACATGAGCTTCTGCCAGTTGGTCCTCTGCTTTGCCGTGGCCTTGTTCTCACTGGTGTTGTGCAACAGACTTTTCTAATCGATTTGATAATTAAAACCCCAATCTGTAATTGAGTAAATGAGAATGTAAGATATGGGTATGAACACAAATTTGTAAACAATTTGTCAGACAGGTGTTGCTTGATAATTTGACTTGGCTTTGAGGCGCAACATTTTCAACACAACTGTATGAATGTAAAGAACTCAAATACAAATGAGTTGTACAATCCCACTGTGTAAGGCAATTAATGATATATAATAATGTAATGAATACTAAATGTTGTATTGTGTTTTTCCAGTTTTAAGAAGCACGTTTCAGGAGCAAGCATTTAAAATAGGCCTACTGTGCAATGTTGGTGTACAGAGCTCCCTGGATGGAGAATGAAAGAAATAGTTGGAGGCAAAAGTTTATTACTACTTAACATACTGTTTAACTATGGAGGCTCGCTGCAAAAGCTTCATGTAACCACCTTACTGACAGGCAAGCGGTCATAAATTGCAATTATGTTTTGTTAAATCTGGGAGCATGGAAGCCTGTTTTAGTGGTGGTTGTGCTTACTTTAGTCTTGTATTTGTTTGTATCAAACACATTTCCTTGTCTATATTTCACATTCAGCATGGTGAGAGCAGAGAAATGGATTTCATAGAACAGACCAGACAGAAATTGTGGAACAGACGGCACTGTCTTTGGTGTACTTGGCCCCACATTTTATTCTCTGCTGGGCAATGTATTATATCTCCACCCTTTCCCCATACGTCCTTGAAGGTTCACATTTATTTTTAAAGTAGATTTTCCATACATAAATCCACGCCGAGTGTATGTGCACTAAATGTATTCTATAGGTGGGGCTAAGCTAGGGTGATGACCTACCTCATCACTAATTTCATCTGTCCAATGCATCCCAAGTGATGTAACATAAACATGGAACAGACACTGGCCTTGAAGGTCCTGGGGTTGTGTAATACATTTTTTGTAAACAATAGCAATCAATGCTCACCCTCTTAGATTAATACAAAAATTAGCTGGCCATCTAAAATGCAACACATTCTAACCGCTGGGTGTTCAAAAACAAGTGAATGTCAAGTGTCAAATCGGTTTCGTGCCGAATTTGATGTACAACCCCAGCATGCATGAGGCCAAGTCAGCCATAACATTAATAGTCCTGCTTAGCTAGGACAAACTATACTGCACTCACCTGCTGTCTTGTTTAGCCTGTCCACCAGTTGCTCATAGGCTTTCTATACAAGGATGTAAATGTTTTATTGGCAGTGTAATCTTATTTAGAATTAATAGTCAAGAGCAGTTGTGATCAGTCCATACACTGAAGTCGAGCTGTGTTCTGTTGCTTTTTAACCTGCCTGTAATGAAAATAAAGAGTGCATTGCATCTTTTGTTTAATAAACCTGAGTACAAGGTTAGTCAGTAATCTTAGACCTCAACCCGCATCTGGGGGGAAAACCTCAACTTAAAATACTATACAAACCCGGAAGACATACAAAACCTGTGAGAACCATATAATTAACTTAATAGAAAGCTCCATACAGTCATTTATTTTAATTCTAGTGTTGTACATAACATATTTTTAATTGATGCTTTATTGAAAGACAAATTGAGACCTTTATAACACCGGCAAAACAAAACAGTTGAGGGCTCAGAGCATTCATAATGTCTCCGCCACTTAAAATGAAACGCAAACAGCAATGTCTTAAAATGGATGGCTATTTTACTACCCCACCTCTACCCATAAATCAAACATACAAAACGGAGGCCAAGTAGTAATATAAGCACTGTTGAGCAGCCTGAAAGCCTTATTAAACATCGAACCCTTCACCAAAACAGTATGGTTCTTGATAAGAATAATTAGCAATGGTCAGGAGTGGTGATGGTGGTGGCGTCATGTTGACAAAGGCACCCAGACGGGGGAAATGAAAGGAATATAAAAGTGCAGTACATTTAATCATATTTTTAATGAATTTATCCTGTTCAAGTATTTTGTGAAAAAATTAAAGAAAAGAGAAAGGAAAACAAATACATATTTATAAAAATGTATAACACTGGGCCTAACTGTACAAGTACAGATCTAGCAAACAGCAAGTACTCCAGTGGGCTCTCAAAATTAGAATTAGCAAAATAAATGCACCCATTGAAGTCAAAGGGAAATGCATGGATGGACTTTCAGCCTCTCATTTCCCTGCTCTAATTGCTGACAGACTATATACATTTAAACCTTGACAAGATAGTATGAAATCCAATAATGTCATGAATATTCAACAGTTCCACAACCGTCTTCAATGCCAATTCTTCAAAATCTGGACGCTAGTTCTCACGTCAATTGGGTATACCCACCTTTCTCCATCTGTTTGACCCAATTTGCTGTAGCCTAAAGCAGTGCCAGAGACCGCCACCTTCCACTTTAACAACACCCACACCAAACATGCCTGACTGAAACTCAAATGTAAGTGAACAACACAGTTAATGAACATTTGATCAAACCGGTCCTTAATAATAGAATCATACACTTCAATTTTACTCATTACTAAATTTTGCAGGCAAGATGTCTCCTGACACTTTAAGAGTGAGGTGAGAGGAGGAATGCATAATACTGTGTAGATGCCATGTGAACTTCTGTGAGCCACCACTACCAGAGTGCAGTGCTTCATCTTGCTTGAAGACCTGATTCTGTCTTGGACACAATGGAGTTCAGACCCAGGAAGGGGAAGCAAGAGGGAGAGGGGAGCCCTTGGGCAGTGGTAAGGGAAGGTACAGGGTCCAAGAGAGGACAAAGGAGAGCTCGTCCTTTCCTTAGGCAGTGGCAAGTGTAGGAGCAGCACTAGGCAAAGGGAGAGCAGCTGTGTCTGAGGGAGTGACTTCCATCTGGCTGTCTCCCTTGCTGGAGTTCTGTCTGGTTGGGCCTGCAGTGTAAATGTTTAGCTTTAGTTACCGGTAATCTCATTTAAATTTGACATTGAAAAAACATGTTCAGGAAATATGTTAAAAATTGATTCCCCGTTCGAATGTAAAATGCCAATATGCATTCTTAGTTCGACTCTTCTTCCCAGCTGCCATTTTACCAAGATCTTCCAAGTGTTAGGAGGGGTATGATGCATGCACCCAAAACAGAGGGAAGCCAACCAGGGTGGAAAAGTAATTTTGATCCACTAGCCATTATGTCTGATAAGATTCCTAAATTCTAACAGCCACTCACATGTTTTAACAGCCACTTATTAAAATAAAAGTTAAAGGCTATATATAACGATATGTTGCCACATTCTGCTTTCAGTTTGACAGTCTTATCTAGCCTCAGGGTAGACACACTTATTAACTCACGTAGTGGGTGGTGAGGCTGCCCTATTTCATGTTCTCCTTGGTAACAATATTTAATATAAAAATTATTGTTTTGAAACTACAGTGCAGAATGGTAAAAAATAAAAAATAAATTAAAAAAAGGTTTTAAAGGACGTAAACAGGGGGCATTGCATATGCGTCACTGTGACTGAATGATCCGTTTTTAATGCATCTGAACATAAAAAGTTGACAGTGATAACTGTTTTGATCTCCTGTCCAACCCACCACTCTGTATAGAGACGATGAGGCAGTCATCTTCATCCTCCTCCTCAGTGTCAGCTTGGAAACCATCCGTCTCCATCGCTTCCGTCTGGGAAAGACAGGGAAGCAAGACCATTTGAGAAAAACCTATTCAATAGGCTACAAAACTCAGCTTTTGAAAAGCATGTGAAGGCAATGGAATCAGAGATGGATAGCCCCGTTAGAGAAGGAAAATACCTATGTTAGAAAGATACCAAAAACAAATCAAACTCTGTTCCATGAGTGAATGGTTGGCAGACTAAGCCAAGTAGAGGAATAAATTAAATGTCAGTCAAAAGAAAGAAGCCCCCAATAATTACAAACTAGGCAAGCAAATACAGAAATGAATTCCGTTTGAGTGCCTTTCCCTACCTGTTCGGGGTCAGTACACTTCTTCATGAATCTGGTGATTGACATGCTGCCTGTGCTCTTCCTTTTGTTGGAGGATGAAGGTGTGGTGGTGGAGACCTGTGGCGTGGTGGGAGAGTTTCCTTGTGAGCCTGTGGCTGCCTGAGGCTCTTCACGGGACTCTTCTCGAGATCCTGTGGTGAGGTAGGTCCACTGGCAGGGCACTGGGAGGGCCTCCTGGCTAAAACGGGAGAGGACATCTGTGTGCACATACCAGCAGCAACGCCTGTGGGATGAGCGCTTCTCATAGACAGCATTGTTCTTGATGAGGCGCCTCAGATGTATTCTGATGAAAGAGGAGGAAAAAGTAATCTAAGTTGAGGCAAAACTGTCAAAACAGCACCTCACCACCAGTTGCAGAATATTATTGTCTAACGCATAGATTTTCAAAATAGTAAATGAAGACATCAACAAATAAATCAGGGTTGAATGTCAAGGATTGCCTGAAGGCCCGGGTCAAGAAAGAGTCTTGGGCCAGTTGATTGGTAAGCATAACCGGGCCTGAAGTTATCCACCAGCCACAATGGATGCTGTGTTTTTAAGTGGTGGTGGTGGTTTTTACTTGGTAGCACTGGTGGTCCCAACTCAAAACGGTAATAGCACCAGCAAACACTTAGGAGCACCCACCAAAATGCAAGGAGCACCAACAACATATGGAAAATATTGATTACATTTAAAAAGAATAACCGTATGTTTACAGTAACATAAAATTGTGAAATTAGCCATAAAAACACCCTGGTAGGCCCACCAAATGTCGTACGGGTACCGGGCCTTGAGGCCAATAAGAGATCAGGCATTGATCAATGAGTATTGATAAGATCCAACGTTATTGGTTCTTCTATCGGTAGGTACTCAAGACATTATGGAGTGAGATTTATATCGTGGCAAATGTGTTTTTGGAGGACGTCGCGAACATAATCTTGTTTGCAGATGTCTCTATCTCTCTGTCTCTCTCTTTCTGCGTGAGGGGCGGGGCGGGGCTGTGCTGTGCTCTTGCACACACACTCGCTCACACACGCACATGCGGGTACAGTCTTAGGCGGAAATCCCAGGGGGGACACAACACCCCCATCCTGGGAAAAATGTTACACCCCCCCAATATATCACTGTGTAAACATAACTGTCCTTTTAATAATATTAATAATACGCAATGACAGCACTTGCGATGATTAAAGAAACTTAAGAGCGCATTGCCTTTATCAAAGGACTGGAGAAGAGGCTGCCGCCGGTTGTTTCGTCTCGTTCTTAACAAATTTGGCGTAATGGTCAGGATGATGGCTCTTCAGATGGGTAATTAAAGTTGTAGTGTTGAAGGAATGCAACGTGACTCCTTGCATGACCGACGCCGAGCAAGCATTGCAAATAGAAACTTTGGCTTCTGTTTCGGACACTTTAAAAAAAAAAAAATCCACACCACAAACATGTTTGTTTTCCCTCTTTCATGCTCGACGCAGCAGACGTGATGACAAGAGCAGCAGCTGCGCACCCTCGCGCCGGGGACATGGCGTTGAGCATTCAATCAAGCATTTGGGCACAATTAAAGCATCTTTTTATCGGCCAGTCATATCGGCAGAAATTAAATTTCCGATGATAAGCCAACATTTTGACGCCATTATCGGCCGATAACGATTTCTTGCCGATATCATCGTGCATCCCTATCAAATGTATTAGTGATTAATACTAGAGGAAAGTAAAACATAGACCTACTGGCCTGACTGGGTATGTGGGGGTGGGGGGAATAGAGCGTTGAACCCTGTAAAACATGATAGAAATACTCACACAAACTCTATAACCAAATACTGTTGTTTCACCTGGTAGGAATGTCTACTGAGTTCAAAGGGCTGGATAGGCTGGTAGATGAAGATGAGGTCTTCTGGCGACAGAACTCCTGAAACTCTGTGATGATCACCTTGTTGCTGTTGACATTGCCATGCAGCAGAGGCAGCAGCTTACTCAGCACTACGGGAGACATGACAATGAGCATTATAGAGCCGTCTGAGAAATCGGTTATGAGATCATAACCGCCATAATAATATTTTACAAGTAGATTAATTGTATTCATATTTTCAATTTTCAAATATCTATATCATTCTGTTTTTAGAGTTCTCCACAGCACAGGATCTGCCCTCCTGAAGGTAACTAATGACATATTACTGACCGTTGCTGATTTTGCTATTTTGGTTTTTACAGAGCTCATCTTGAGCATGGGGTTGGTTTTCAGGGTACAGCCCTTAAGTGGTTTGCGTCCTAACTTAAAAACAGAACCCTCTCCGTCAACATCAGCAACCTTTCATCCTCTTCTGCTTCTATTACCTGTGGGTTAGGGCTTACTCTTTTCTCCCTCTATATGCTCCCCTTTAGCTCTATCATACAGAAATATAACATCTCCTTTCAGTTACGCTGATGACACAGAGCTCTACCTCCCTTTGAAACGTGTCGATAAGTGTTTCCTTAACCTCGAGAACATTACATGTTGGATGGCAAGACATTTTCTCCAGCTAAATGAGAGTAAGACTGAAATTATCTTCCACCCTGATTCTATTAGCGTGCTTTCAAGTAATCTTAGCCCACTGTCCACGTGTCAAATCTTCTGCCAAAAATCAGTCAGCCCTCACATTCGACAAGCAGATCAACTCTGTTGTAAAGGTACCTTCTTTTTGCTCAGATCCACAGCCAAAGTAAAGCCGTTCCTCTCATTCCATGACATAACTTCATCTCTTCCAGCTTGGACTATTGCAACTCCCTCCAACATTAATCCGACATCCCTGTCTTGTCTGCAATTAGTCAAAAATGCTGCTGCCAGGCTTCTGACTGTCACTAAAAAGAGGGAACACATTTCCCCTATTCTGGCCTCTCTACACAGGCTTCCAGTCCATTTTAGAGTTGATTTTAGGATTTTGTTGTTCCTATTAAAAGGCACTGAATTGGTTGGCTCCCCCTTACATTCTTGACCTACTCTGCCCCCATTCCACTGCCAGGTCAGTTAGGTCCTCTGACTAGGGGTGTTATCGATTAGTCGTTAATCGATTAACAATCATTAATAATTGGGTCGATTAACATTTTAAACGTAACGATCAAATTGAACTTTTGATATCTCATGAATTGTGTCAAAAAGGTGAAATGCAATCATTAAGTTAAACACAAGAGGGCGCGCGCACTGCATTGGGAAACATTGTTTACACAGAAGAAGACTGAAGATGTTAATTCACTTTACATAGAAGAAGACTCCGTCGACCATGAAGCGTGCGAAAAGGAGCGTCGTGTGGGAACATTTCACATTGAAGGAGAACAAAGCGCATTGC
>OMOT01068162.1:6569-23950 GCA_900312575.1 Acanthochaenus luetkenii | reverse complement strand
CTTCTTTCTTCTAAATAAAATAAATATAAATAAAACTGCCTTCCCATGAATGAATATGCATAAATCTTTGCAGAGTAGTCTGGTCCAGTCCAAAATGTTGCATAGTGTAAAGATTGTTTCCGCTGTCGGTCATATATGAGAAAATAAAACTACGGCTTATTTGAATAGGAATTGATTTAGAATAATTATTAGTGCCCTGAAGTGGCGTAGAACAGATGTGGCTTTAAACATCTTGAGTTTACATTAATCAGAGCCATTTCAATCAGTGCAAAAAGAGCTTATTGAGTTTCCTTACCAGTTTTAATGGGATGGTTGGAAGAAACATTGTGAATGGGGAATTAATCCTGGTTGGTGATTTTGGATTGATCCCTGCGTGTGCATTATACATCTTGGGTGGTGAAGACATCATTGATTGAAATCTGTGTGTGTGCACATTTGTACACACGAGCATAAGGCACTTATGGTTATAGTTTTTTGTTTTTGTGATAGTCTATTGATGAACTCCTTGATGCCTGTCTTAGTAGCAGTCGCTCTAGGTTTATTGAATAAGATCTGTCTATTGGGGCATGTAGTGACCCAGATTTTACCCTTGAAGAAGGAGCTTAGGAGGCTCTTCAAGTGTTCACTCTAATTCAGAACACAAGTGTGACACTTACTGATGATTAGTCTCAATCTGAACGGTTGGCTGCCCTTCCTCTGCCTGAGTTTATAACCCTCTTCAGATGATTGCGTCTTAAAGCAGACCCAAACATATAAAGGGCATCTCCATGACTGTGTTTTACCTGCTCACTGTTGTTGATGCATTCTTTATTTAAAATTTGACCCGTGGTTGAAGTTTCTCTCTACCGCAATCCAGATTAGATGAGATTGACCTCAGTGGCCAGTGAAGATAAAGTTTTATGGCTGCTACCCCTGCTGTTTCACACTTTCTTTCTTCTTCAGTTGATATCCCCTACAGTTAGTTATAAGTGTTTTCTGCTAGCCTCAACTTGACCTAGATATGCCATGTAACATTTCCTCACAAGTTCATGGAAATTAACAGAATCAGACAACTTATCCGTATAACACTTAAGACGAGTGTTGAAAATGAACACAGTGTAACTGTAGTTGCCATAAAGGATTTTCACATGTAATATTTACTTAATTATGCTCAATCGGCCAACAACACAAGCAAAATTAATTATTTCCTTTAAGTCTGTCATATGAATCCAGTTTGTAACTCATGTACACCCTTTGCATGGCCCCTGGTTTTGCACAATAAGGGATATATAAGGGCCTGACCATGACCAATGGTAAGAAGAGATGGAAAAGGCTTAAAATCAGGGGAGGGCTTAATTTACTTTTGTATATTTTATGTATTATATAATATTTATTCGATTTTGTTTTAAAGTTTGTATTTCACACAGCATTACATTTATGCTGTATTAGTTTTTTAACCTGTGTGTTAAACTTTGATGCTTCCCTCCAACGCCTGTCAAAAAAGTTACAATCTTGTACAGTATGTCAGTCATTCTGCCATTGTAACTCAACTTCACCTTCAACCTCAACCTAGCTTAGTGTGGAGGAAAACGATCAATCAGATGACTCGATCAGTCAAGGATTGTTTTTGAACTGTTTTAGTTTAGTTTATTTGACAATATAAGTAATAAGACAAATACATCACAATTTTAAAAATTGTCAAGGATAACAATAAAGTCACAGACTTATTTCCATTGTGGTCCTTGATGTCTTGTCAGTGAAGATGGCTTAAGTCCAAATGGCCAGGCAGCATCCAACAATGAAACCACTATAGCAAAACAATAAAAAATAGACAGTTTTCAATAATAACAATACAGCCAAAGCAAAACAACAAAAAACCCACACAAAAAAACATTTTGTCATTAGCAAGCTACCATTCCCATGCTTTTAAATTGTCCAAAAGCGAGGTTTGAACCTTTACAACTTTTTTTGTTTTAAGATGTTGGTTTTCTGTGCTTTTTATATGCAAAGGTAACAGCTCAACAGAACTTGAAAGAACATTTACTCATGTTGGTTTTAAATCTCGGCAAACACAGGTAAGCAATACTAGCCCTAGTGTGGTATACATGAGTATCAGCGCTCCTCTGGAAGTGGTCTTTGAGGTACTCTGGTGCTCTGTGGCTATACATATTATGGACCACCCTGAGCTGCAGTTGAGCTGACCTGGCCTCCAGAGGTAGCCAACCCAGCTGATGGAAATTATGTTTTCCCACATGGTCCCTCGAGGCCAGACCCAACACCACCCAGACAAATTTATTCAGGGAAATCTGAAACTTGTCTTTTTGTGCTTTTGTCAAACCTCCATACCATGAACAATTCGCATAATCAAAGCAACAGGAAACAAAGAGATAGCCAGCAATCTAAGACTCACTGCATCCAACAGCTGAGCTTTTCTAGTTAATAATTTAGTTCTACCATTCACCTCCTCCCAGGTTGCTATCTAAAGTGCAACCTAGGTAGCTAATTGAGGATTTGGCTGAACATTTCTGACCCAAGGTCGATATTAATAGATACCAGCTTGCACAACCTAGGTTGTGATCCAAACAATATAAATTCTGTTTTGGCCATATGAAGAAACAACATATTGTCTATTAGCCAAACCCAAATCTTATTGAATTCCTCATTTAGAATGGCCAACGTGTTCTCATCCTTATGAGAGACTAAAATAGCTGAATCATGAGCATATAAAAACAAATTCTCCTTACAAGCTGATTTCATACCATTAATATAAATTAGAAATAATAGGGGACCCTAAACACTCCCTTGTGGAACTCCATATGTTACAGGATGTTCCTTGGATAGATGACCTTGAATGTATGTCCTCTGATCTCTATCTGACAGGAAGGAGACAAACCATTTCAAAGCAAAAGGGCTGATGTCTAGTGCAGATAACTTGTTGAACAGCAAACTATGGTCAGTGTCAAATGCCTCGTATTAAGTCTGTTAAATATAAACATGAGCTGATTGAATGAGACTTCCTGAAGCCTGACTGAAATTCATACAACAGTTTTGCATCATTGATGTACTGATATAACTGCTCATGAATTACTTCCTCCAAGACTTTAGAAGTGACATTCAGAATAGAGACAGGTCTATAATTCCCGGCTCTGACATTTTAAGCTTTTTTTTATAGTGGGATGACTTTGGAGTGTTTCATGCCATTTGCTCTGAAGACAGATTAAGTTACTCTTCATGCAAAATTATTTTACTTTTACTCTTCACAGATGCAGACACACACACACACACACACACACACATAATAACACCACATCACCGACTCTTTTTGAAAATCTAAAGCATGGAGGCACTGTCCTCATCTAAGAAAGCTGCTTTCCACTGGATTGTCCCTCAGTTATCTATGGGATGGGGAAAAGTACATCAAATCAAGCAAAGGAAAACTACTTGTATCGGTTGCAGTCAGGGTTCAGAGGACTGGTACTGGTGTCTAATAGCTGCCACCAGTTTTGTGTTCCCCTTTGTTTAACACAAATATGTGACCCCCCCCACCACTACCCACCCATCCCACATGCTAAGTTCTTTTATTGAAAAGCTGGTACTGGGGTGAAAGGGAAGTGGGCAGAGGAGGGGGAGTTAAGAGGAAGGAGGGGTTTAAGCTTTCAACCCTCACCCTGTCCCTGCCCCATTTGGTTGTCTTTAACCCCTCCTTCCTCTGGGAAAACCATTCAGCTCAACAGCAGAAGCCTGAATGTGAGGATGCGCTGGTGTGGCCGCTCAAAGCATATCATTTACATGTGTGGGAAGCACCCATCCACAAGATGCAGCCTATAGGGCCTTTATGTTTTCTTTTCTACATGGTTCAATGTCAGGATTTTCAGCATGGCCGTCCATCCTTCATGCCCCAGTGGAGGCATGGACAAAGGAAAACAAGAACTGACAGAGTGATCCTTATTTCAAACTCTACCGTATTGAAACGAAATCCTTGGGCATCTCTTGATATGAACAAGCCATGTGTGTTTAGGCGAGACTGTGACAAAAGAAGGCAGTGATGAATGCCTGCTCATAAAGTACATTTGGTGTCCCAAAACCTGGTTTCATACTATAAACACGAACTACTGCTGCACCTATACTCTATATGCCCTCTCATGCAACTGCCAAAGAAAATAAGCTGGTGTCAGGCTTCGACCGTCTGACTTGGAAAAATAACTTTCAGAGTACAATACTCATATTAATATCAAGTTATTTCATCATATCCCTCCTTCCTGACAAGCATGATATGTGCTTTTTTTATTCATGCTTTGTCAGCTTAAAGTTGGTGTAGACAACTTTCTTTTTATATTATTTGGCAAACATTTCACAACACCCCCTCAGCTATCAGTAACTCAAATGGTCTGGAGAAGAAGGAGAGAAGATCAGGCCTCTGTGATCACCCCTGCCTCTGTTTTCAGCCACTCCACAATGTCAACGCTCCCGGGAGGCCTCAACCAATCAGGTGATCTCTATGCGAGGAGAAGTCCCTACTACTCACGTACGCACATAGCTCAGTCGAGTCCTGGCCGTCCTGCAGACTGTAGAGAGAAAACAAATATACCCACATTGAAACAGCCATAATCCAAACTGAATACTCTGGAGTGTAAGGAAGTGAGTTATTTTCCCCACAGCACAAGATGATCAGGAAGGAGCCACGTTCAGGTCAGTCAGTCAACTGGTGTTAGGTAGCTATGGCTTCGCAACTGTGGTAGCCAATCTATGTGTGACCAAAAATATTTGTTGGCCAGCAAATATTTCAGTAACAACTAGACTGAGCTGTGTTTTGCGTAAAATATTTTGAATTCATTATGTTTGCCCCTCTCAATTAACAGACACGCGCATGCAGGCGCCTGAGCCTCCTTTAGAGGGAGGAGTTATGGGTGTAGCTTTAAACTACAGGAACTATTCCACAATACAGTGCCGTAAGAAAGTATTCAACCTTTTCTGTATTTTGTGTTGTCAGTCTTATTTATTTTTGTATATATATTTTTTAAACAAATTAATACAAAATTAAAAGCTGGAATGTTCCAAAAAAGTTTGAACAGATCTCTATTTTGGAAGGGCACTTAGTACCAAGCTGGAGCTGCTACCTCCGCGACCCAACTTCGGATAAGCGGTTGTAGGCGGACTTAGTAAGTCTGAAGTCTGAATACCAATGTGTACGTTTTGGGTAGAAAATTTGAGTTGCATGAAATTATCTCAACTATGAATTGTAGCCTAAGCCTCTGGATTTCATCAGTGTTTAATTTAATCCTATAGAGGAAAAACTGCATGCTTCAGGTTTGATTGTGACAAACACCCTTAATCTCTTTGACCACTTAAGGAACTGATAGAATGCTACCAGTACACATCCTGTGAGATCTTGCTTGGCATTTTCCTTGTGCATTCAAAATACATGTTCCACGCTAGATGTGCTTCGGGCTTGACATGCAACATCTGTCGGTCATGTTTGGTTGCCATGGGTGAAGATAATGTTGTCAGGATGATGGTTTCCACTCTTGTGGTTGAACTGATTCATAAAGCAAATATAAATAGAAAATATAAATATGTAAATATAGAGTACATGTTGATGACTATAGTTGATTTTATGAGGAAATTACTAATTACACTTGGTTTACACTTGATCCTCACCATATGCCTGCTTGCTTTAATGGGCAAAACTCTCCGCTACACCCCTAAAGCTTTTTCAACACCCACACACACACCCACACACCCACACACCCACTTTCACTTCAGTTTTTCCATCTGCCATTACTACCTGAACTGCACTCATAGTATTCATAGTATTAATAAGGAAGGCAAACCAATCTCACCACTACATTCCATTTTCAGAGTGAAAATGCAATTACAGTAATGTCAAATGTTCCTCAGCAAATTTCTCATTTCATCCTGAGCTTGAGAATTTTACAAGATTGTGCTGCCGAGTTCAACTTTCTCCTTTGACTCACAGCAGATGCCCAGGTCAGGTGTTCTGACGCATCGCGCCGTGCCGGGCCCTTCGGTAGCCACGCCCACTAAAGCAATGGCGCTCTGCTCTCATAAGGAGCCAGTGGTGTAGTCGATGGTATCTGCACAAATGCACCGTAGCTATACTCACTTATTCTACTAGGACTTTTTCATATACTGACTGCTATTGAGCAGTTCGGGCGTAACAATCAGTTGAATGCAAAGCTATTCTAATCTTAACAATTGAGTATAGCTCACTTAGAGCACAGAGGGCAAAACAGCATGCTAGAATACAATGGACCATCATTACAATATATAAGGAGGTGAATGAATCGAGGATAATTTGGTTATATTGGGAACAATGGAAGTTCAAAGATCGGATAATTTGGTTATATTGGGAACAATGGAAGTTCAAAGATCGGATAATTTGGTTATATTGGGAACAATGGACGTTCAAAGATCAGAGGTTTAAAGGAATGACACGACACGATTTGACGTCAATCCTGAAGATTTATTCCAAAAAGCAAAGCAATGAGAAAGAAAAACTGAACTGAGTCGAACTGAAAAACAATATAAAAATAAATAAAAAGATCCTGCTGACACAAAATGAAGTGGTATTGTTGTATGAGATATTTCTGTAAGTTTATGCAGAAAGAAAGATCTGCAAGAATTAGAATTGCCAACAGTCAATAATGTGTTCGGAAAAACAATCATGCGTATTATAACTTAAAATCTCCAGGGATTAATCAATCTACAAAACAAAACCTACACGTCATCAAATGTCGGTAGCGCTTTACATTACGGCACACAGATTACAGGGGATTGTACTGCCAAGTAAAGTCAATCTGGTCACGATTTGTGGGTGAGTAGAAGTGCAAATACATACATCGAATATAATAAAACACAAGATTGACATGTTGCAGTAGCAAACGCAATAACTACATTCTTCTCAAGAGAAACTTGACCTAAAGTTTCTGGCTCATAGTCCCGTGAGCAGGAAGAGTGTGTGGGAGTTATTTCCACTCCCTGTTGGAGGAAATACTTCATGTCGGTGCCAACTCCTCCCAGATACCTTCTCTCCCGCCTACTCTTCATCGCGCCTACCAGCACAGGGACCTCGGAGAGCTGCGCTGACAGATATGGGCGCCGGGGTCATTTGATGCCTCGGGGCATCTCCACTGAAGGAATACAGAGCCTCGAAAAAGCAGCTGGTTACACAACTCCTACTGGGGGGAAACTGTTGATATGGATCTTTACTTGAGGATAGATTCTTCTCTGTGCCACCTCTGGCTTCCAGTGATACGGGATAGGATATAAATAGTTTATGCTTTTGGAGGGTATTTTTGGTGTGTATGTGTGTGTGTGTGGAATGTCATGGTTTTGTGGTCACGTACCTTGTCAGGAGAATATGGCAGGGCACTGCTGCTGTACATAAAGTACGTTGTCTTACATTACATTACGGCTTTTAGCAGACACTTTTATCCAAAGCGACTTACATATCATCGTATATACATACTACATCATCATATACATACTATACATCGTCGTATACTAATTACATCATATACATACTACATCATATACTATGTCATACATACATCATATACTAACTACATCATATACCCTACTACACACGAGCGCATGTCTTTGGACTTGGTCTTCACCCTCTTTACACCTCTAGCATGCCATGTCCTGGGTGATCCCATTGTAATTGGACAGTTATATCGTTATAATATACCTCGTTTTGTTGAGCGAGCAAACCTGTTGGCTTACTATAAACGGACAAAGTTTAGTTAAACACACACGTGCTGAGTAATTAACTACAAATAAATCCCCCAGCCTTCTACAATATTAGATGAAAAGCTGCAATACGTTTTCCAAACGTATCTAAACTCCCGTCAGGTCACTCGGTTTGAGATGTTGTTGTTGGAGGAAGTGGTAGCTTAGCAATGCTCGGCCTGGATGTTTGTGGTTGTCAATCAAATACTGTGTGTTAATTGGATAAGACGGCTGCTTCCACTGGAGACCAATAGGTACGAGCTAAGGAGACACTCTGACCTTGTCAACAGCAGCGAGTGATGGATGATGGACTGCGGTGACATGCCACACCCTCAGGATCCTCACAATGAAGTCACCACGTTTTCAGAAATGTGCCTGTTCTGCACACAACTCTATGTGCCTCCTGGATGTGATTTAGCTCGTGTGTGTGTGTGTGTGTGTGTGTGTGTGTGTGTGTCTTGCCTGCAGAGAGCAGCCTGATCAGGCCTTGAGAATATCCTCTGTGACAGCACATCGGTCCTAGCTTCTCTCTTCCAGCATCCCCCTCTCATTACCGCACTATCTCTTTGACTGCTCTCATTGTGTTTTGTCCCTGTCCCCGTCTTGAAGAGGATGACGTGACAAGCCATGAGCTTTGTGAATTTAGAGGCTCGGTAAATGGAGAGATGGAGAAATACAGTGTATGGACAAAAATAACGGAAACAAAACATGAAGTCATTCTGCTTCGGCTCCGTTTCAACAAAATCGCTCCATGATTGGAAATTATAACTTTCCTCCTATGATGAAATTATTGCCTGAAGGTAGCAACGGTTTCCAGGACGCTAATTGTCCAAGAACAGCCTGAATTTTTCAATGATAACTGGTTGCATCTTTTATGATCTCCAGCTTATTGCACATTGATAACCACCAACGCACGATGCCAACTTTCACAATATGCTCATTATGATACTTCCAGAGCAACAGTGAGTCACTTTATTGAGCAAACGTTTCACAAATGAAAATCCTTCTGGCAATTGCCATTATTAACTGCACATTGTATGCTAACATGTTACATGAACCAAAATGAGCAAACAAATCATATTCACCAAACCAATTATGAATCCAGCACACACTGAATCGCCCATCGTGCGTAGTGGTCTAAACGAATCAGATTGCCCGGCCTTGTCAGTCCCCCTTTCCCGCACGCACAAGCACGGCTCAGCTTTTTATAATGGCTGCTATGCCATCACACTGTCATTAAATAGGCCTAATTCATTGTATACTATTATTTGAATACAATTATATACAGGCAAACGGCTGAAGACTCAGTTGAGTCACTACAGTCTACTCTTCAGTACAGTCTCCCTGCAGTGGTGTGTCGGCTCTCCTCCCTGAATAACAGCCACCGTAGATCAGAGTGAAACCGATGATGATGATGATGATGATGACGACGACGACGACATTGGTGGTGAAAGCAACATTCATTTCTTTACAAATGTGTCTCGCTGAACGGTGGAAAACCTAAAATTCTGCTTTTTATTGAACTTGACTGGACTTTAATGTGCTGAAAAGGAAGACAGCAACTGTAGTACACTGCCATACTTAGGTAGTAGCTAAGGAATCAGATGTGAAGTCCTTGACACTATCTGCCCAAGTATATGGTCATGTAGGGATACATAGTACATCGCATTTTCATTTTTTTTTAAACGTAATCCTGCAATGCTAAATACCAAAAGCAACATGTCAACAGTTGAGAGGAAGACACACAGCAAAGACACCCAACAGAGACAATGTCTCCATGTTTTAGGAAACCCTGGCATATTATAATATTCTCAGCACACAATTCTGACAGACCGTGCACTGCAATCACTTTATCCTTATGGTGGAGAAAATTACAGCCCTCCTATCAATACAATCATGCAAAGCGCTCCTTTAGGCCGGACCCAGATAGCGGCACACCAGGCTTCTATCTTAGATGCCCAAAGGACCCAGACACAAGCCCAATAATCAGAGTCCTGAGGAGGCGCCAGCTTGGTTGAGTTTGCCACGTGCATCTCCACTCCACTGATTAGGGCTGACACTTTTTCCTGGAATCCAGATTGTATGAATAAAAGATGTGGAGTTTGTTCAAACAAATTACTGATTATTTATGCCCTTAGACCCTCGGCAGCCCTCTTTTTAGTCTAATTGTTATCAATCTCAAAACACTTTTGAATGTCATTTTAACTTTATAAAAACAATGATAACAATTATAAAACAATTATAACATTTCGAGTATTTCGTTCTTTTTCAAAGGCCGATCAGTGTAAATCATTGTTCACTTATCTTGAGCACAGAGAAAAGGGCTTCACTGGCTGCCTCACACGTCAGTCCAGTAACGTCGGCTAGGAATCAATCTTTCCTCATCAAGAAGATGAAGCCATTTGAACAGAAGCAACTATATTTACAGATAACTTGGTAATAGCTTGTGGAGCTTCCTTTGGATACCTTTTGGAATACAAGGCACATTAATGCAGGAATTTGAACACATCATTATTGTTTGAATATTTTATATTTTGCCGGGATCGAGCAATATTTTGATTTTCTTTTACAAAAAGTGACACAGAAAGGAAACTTCTCTTTCTTTGCAAAACTGCCATGCAATTACCTGGCAGCCTCTGCCTGCTCTGCCCTTGTGTGTATCTTCAGTGTGGCGTGAGTTATCTTCAGAAACTCCCTGCCTTCTGCTCAACGTATGTTGTGATAGGCTCCATCCAGCCGAGACCCTGCTGGTAAAAAAATATAGGATATAATCAGGTCTAATAATGTGGAATACTCTGCAGTGTTGTTTTAGTGATGATAATATAACTTCATTACACTGGTTAAAGTCGATAATGTCAGTAATGTCAGTATCATTACACTAGTTCACATTGGGGTATCCTGTACTAGCCTATACTTTCTTACCCTGCTGCTGTATTTGACATTATATGTTTCCATTTGTCAAGGCAGTAAAGCAGAAATTCTGCTGAAGAATATCCATGAAGGATACCTTTAAGGTGCAATGTTACCACCCACTCTGAGACTTTTGAAAAATGCGTGTGTGGGTGAGGAACGTGGCGGGGGAGTGTTTGAGTGAGAGAGGTGTATGCCCCATCACATACCCCATTGCCTGGGTTAAATGAGGGGCGATACCAAGTCTCATTTGTCTCACAGACAGATCATTTCAGCTGTACTGTGATCAACTAATAAGGCTTGCGAGGCTGGAATCCTATGATACTTTTGCCACAGAGCAGCCGTTCCAGGCGGAGGTTTTGTCCCCTCCAGAATATTCCCTATTCTCTCACATCTAAGGCGGAGAAGTCACAGAGGGTAGTTGGCAAGAGAAAAGACCAGAGGGTCTACGAGTGAGTTAAATAACTATGCTATTGGGGTGAAGTGTCCAGACCACTGTAAAGAAAATCCTCTAATTTTTGGCTCAGATTAAATGGTTTTAAGTAGAAACTGGATACCATTAACTTCAGGATGTACGCCACCCATAGCCAAGTGCCAATGATTTCACCAAAAAACACGATTAACTGTCCATGAATTTAAAACCATACAAGTAAGAGAGCCAGAAATTCAGATTTAGTAATCTACCTACGACAATACCCAAATGACTGCTCTGACATCTGAGTTATTTACAATGCCACAGAAATGTTGTTTGAGAGTATCTGATTAGAAACAAATTGATAATATGAAGCATTGGGAGTCTTTGAACATTTTTGCGGGGAGAGGGTCAGGCATGCAGGCTGTGGGTTTTCAGGTCAGTACTAACTTGGAAAGTGTCAACGACAATAGTATGCAAACAACTCGCGAAAAACTATCTAAAATTGTATAGAAAGCTTTAAATAACTGGGGCCACTAACAACTGGCTTATTCCTTTAGTGCCTGCAGATGGAAAAAGCAAAAGACCGGTTGGTTGAATGAGGGATTTTGGGCCTACTAAGACATTTGCTTAATATTGGGGGGAAATGTAATTTCCTGCCTTTTCTGTGTCTATCTGTTTTGACTCCCCTCATTGAGCATCATTTCACGACGGTGACTGCAGGTTTTGAAAAGTAAATAAATCCATGGGGACATAAATGAGTGCAGAGTGGTAATAGAAATGGATTAAGAGGGACTCAGGGGGAGATTTGAGTTGATATTAAGTTGCATTGCCAATGCAGCAAAGCAATTTTTGACAGGTGCTCTAGAGGAATACAGTGACGGGAGTGGAAATATGTTGATATTGAATTTTCATGAGCACCTTCAGAGCAGCAGAACAATTACTAGGCCTGTTTTTCAGTGCATTGGGAATAGCGTTATCTAACAGCTGCACTCAATGGCTGAAATGGATTCCAAAGATCCGCCTGCAGTGATTCACTGACCCTGTAACATTACAAATAGTAATGTAACAAAATCAGTTTGCTTATTATCTCTTACAATGGCTTTTTTTTTTGTTGGTTGCATTTGATGGCGATGATCTGAGTTCAAATCTAATCAAAAGTTGTTGCTGGTAATCCAATATCGTTGACTCAACTTTAACAAGCTTCGGGCATTAATGTAATCAATAGCACTGCAGTCGTCCCGTTATTGATTTTTGACTTCTTCCTTTTATTTCATAGAACTTTGTAAATGTGTTTTTATATTTATAGATGATATTATTATGCTGTTGTTGTTGTTGTTGACTGCGAGTAGAAAACTCTGTCTCTCACTGGGAACCTTTATTTTCATCCCTAGCTTGTTTTTCTCATTGTCAAAGTAAAGGTTAGCATGATGTATATTTCAGAGCACTGAACACTAATAGCAACTTATAGCAAAAGAGTGCAGCACTTGAAGTTGAATTTAAACAGCAGGAACTACAACCAACACTCCCACATGCATCTGCTACCTAAGAAAGAAGTTCACAGTGGGCAGAGAAGCTTCATTCTTAGCAACTAGATTATTATTAAACAATTAATAGTAGTAGTAATAAAAGCAGAGGGAAAGTAGAGCGAGTCACTGGCCTGTAATTCTAGTTCACATGGGGGATTTTATACATGGATTTGGTTTGATAATTAACTGCAAAATGGATTATGTCCATGTTCCTCTGCTTAAAATAAATTCACAGTCTGACTTAAAAGACAACGTTTAACCAAAGTACTTTTCAAAATTAGAAAATGCGTTAATGCAGGGCTGGAATTAAATGGGCATGCCACTCAAATTAAGACTTAACATGTATTTCTATGACAGCCCAATTAGTATTGGGGAGCAATCGTTGTGGTTAGTCTCAACCCCCCTACATACGTTCCCTTATAGGTTTTGGGGCTGGACAATGTATTTATCTTGTTTCTGGCTATGGATCTGAATAATCTCTAACTACGGAACTACAACTATCATACGACGTAACAACATTTGAATAACATTTGAATGCTGATGTTCAGTGGTATTCCCTTTAGTTACCTCCGCCCATGCACCTGGAAGGAGGTTATGTTTTCAAACCTGTCAGATTGTCTGTTAGCAAGATATGTCGTGCAGGTGGGAAGATCTGATATCCAGGACTTCAGGAAGTCAGCTGCTAAACAGCCTCGCATGTTATTTTCGCAGAAATTCAAACCCCGAAAACAAATGATAAACAAACACAGTGGCGGAGGTTTGCCTTCTAGTTAGTTATTAATTCATTGTACATATCCTCGTTCTGTTATGTTTGAAGGTTTGTAATGACAATGAATTACCCTTCAATTAAAGTAGATGTCCTCATGCTGGAAGGATTCATGTGATTCAAACGGGTGTTTTCTGCAGGAAGAGAGTCACCTGCAGAACACACCCTTTCTAATATGATGCATTGGGCCTTCTGCTAAAGCCCATTACAAAAATCCATCATTAATTTATCTGGAGAAATGATGGACAGAAATGGAATATGTGTGTCCCACATTCATTTATACTTTATATAGGTTCTCCCACTGGCCAAAGTCTTGTCTCACGGTATACTACACACATTTTACCATTAATTTTGCAACGGTTTCAGTACGCATACTTACCTTAGGCAAGGATTTGGTGTCCCATACTCCCTCTGCAGACTCTCTCATTTATAGCAGAGTTGAACTGTGAACTCTGCTCTTCGGTGCACCGTCTCCCAGACGGCTCATCAGATCCGCCTATTCATGATATATATAGTCCATTATCGTGTCCTTTCCAAATTAAGAAGAGACTTTGAGGCAATGCAGCGAGCATGCCGATGGGATCTCGTGGCGTACCTTAGTTACAGTGTGAGAGCAGCACGTGTCTTTGTTTTATGTCGAGTGAGATAGATGACCATCTTAAGTGTGAGAGAGCCTGAGAGAGATAATTAGCTGCTTCTGAAGAAACACACCTCCGTTCTTCCTCATTTCTTTTACTATTAATCTGCCTAAACTTTGTCATCTAACTATTTTATTCTTACAACCTAAAACTGCAAAGTTGCTATAAGATATGTGCCTAATGACTCTGTCTGAACTGCTCTATATTCTTTTTAAGATTGTTTGTGCTTTATTACATTATTTCTCAGTGCAATGCAATCAGTGCAAAGGTTTTTGAACTAGCTTTATTGCCACAAATCATACTTGATACTCATTAAAATTGAAAGAACTCTATATGAACTACTCCAATGGGTCCTACTATACCCGTGCAAGCATACACGTTGTCTTTTAGAAAGCATATTGTGTCGAGCTATTGTCTTTTTCTCTTACGGTACAATTTCACTTACATTTCTCCGCAGTAATCGAATAATTGCTATTGTATATTGTTACAAGGGCAAATCTTGTTAGTTCACCTGCTGTGAGAGAACATTGTTACATGCTTTATAACATATTATATTTTACATATTTATGAATATATCAGAGTTTTGTAATATAGAGTAAACTTTCTTTGTCACTTTTTTATTTGAATTTTTAAGAGCAATTTACCAGCGATACTCTTGGTGTATTTCAAACTAGATTCCTAGTTTCTCTGGTTTCTAGCTTTAGGAGAGTGTTTATAGTCTCACAAATACATTTCCATTAGGTCATGGACATGTAGTATGTACTGTACTGTACAATGTACTGTAGTATGAATTCTTAAATGGGTTTCCCCTTTAGAGAAGTGATTCTTATAAAAAGCCAACGTGGTAATCATAAAAATACCAGATATTAACTGAAAACGGGGTTAAACAAGACTAAAATATAAAACCTACTGTGTCTGAAAATAAGCACATGGAGATTACACATCTCTGGACTATATCATTGGACTCAATCCTGCACAGGAGTCAATTTAGTGCACAGGACTAATGTTCAACACCACTAGGCACTACCTTTTTAATAGTTTTGTTTTTGTATATTTATATTGTCCACTATTACCTTTAATTACTATTAATTGTGTTTTATCCTATTCTCTGGCATTGTTCTGCTAATTGCTGCTGTGACACCTGAATTTCCCCTAGGGGATCAATAAAGTGCAATCTAATCTAATGTAAAACCACTGTAATGTAATCTAATGTAATCTAATCTAATGTAATCTAAACTGACTGGTTCGGGCAGTAAAGGCCCAATCACCTTCTTTAGCCTAAACAATGGAATAGCAGGAGGATGTAGCCTGGGTATCTCAGCCTGTGGTCCAGCTGTACCATATGTGATGCACTGGGAAATGGACTTGAAGTGTACTTGTTCACACACACACACACACACACACACACAGTACAGTACAGTACAGTACAGTGTGTTTGGAAAAACAGAACAGCTCGATTGTTGTTAACAGCCCTTACATACTTCATCTCCATGCAGTTATAGACCTTCTTACCATCTTTTGTTTGGTTGTAGTTAATCCAGTCGAATAATGATGAAATTGGGTCACAGCAAGCTAAACAATAGTCCAGGAATGGCTGCTATTGAGGACGACTGAGAGGGGATCACTACGAAGTCTGGTTCAGATACTGTACTGGCCAACATTCTGCTGTGACTGCATGCAGGCATACTCTTAACTGTCTTGTGTATGGACGCACAATGAGCTCATACAGGATGAACAATCACAAGAAACAATTGATCGAAGTGTCATTAATTTCACCAGGCGCATGGAAGATGGAAGATCACCAGAGTCAAGCACCAGGGTCTGGAGGGATGTCTGGGGGATGACGTTCCAGATCCTCCATACATGTTATTGATAGAGTGAGCTGTGATTGGACCCCTCCCGTCTTCCAAGCATCCTCCTGATGAAATGTATGACAATTCGATAAAAAAATCATCAGCCATTATGAAAGGATTTTGCCAAGATAAATCTGGATTACATTTATTTTCATTAACATTTAGTGGTGCACACGAGTATATATACTGTATATATAAAACATACAAATTCTGATGGTTCCCATCGCATATATTACAAAAATAAAACATAATATAAAAATGCCCTTTCAAGTGTTCTGTTTTTGCTCACTTTGCAGGCTGACGTTTATTGTCCTTCCTATCAGCAGAAGGACCAGGTCCTGGAGAACGGGACCAAATGCCTTCCAGGCATGTTTGATGTGCTGGATGTCAATTAAATGTCTCCTGGGCTCCCAGACTATGAACAACCACACCGGTGCACCCGCCTGAACTGCCAGGAGACGTAGACAGGATGCAGCCAACTGCATCAATAAGATGGCCTACATATACCTTTATATTTGGGTGATTGTGTTGTGTGACTGGCCTTGGTGAAGGGAAACCGAGCTGAGTGCAGTTCATACAGATATAATGTGTACAAGCAAACCTTGCCGTGGCTACGTGGTCGTCTTGGTGACGGTAACCACAGTGGTCGAAAATACTTTCATTGGCTTTATGATTAACAAGCAGGTAAAACACAGTTTCTTCATCTTAAAGTATCAAAAGTATCAAACTAAAAGTAAATGTTGAGAGTAATGTCCTAGAATTTCAATGATATGCAATGCTCTATATTTGAAGGATTAATCTCCACTGGTTAAGAGAAAGGGGTCAGCGTTCCAGTTAAGCTCGGCCTGATTGCTTCCCCTTTTTATTGGCAGACTTACAGCCCAAAACAACCTTGTTTTCTGAAAAGGCTTTGTTTTCTTGTCGTCCCCCACGGATGATGAAGTCCCTGTCTGCTCCAATCAGTAACAAATATGTCACCTTGTTTTGAGCTGTAATTCCAGTTCCCCCTTGGGCCAATCTGTGATTTGAAAAATATATATTCCGACGGTCAGAACAGAGCGGAACACGCGGCCTTGGGATCGTTTGTGTCTCACACCTCACGCAACAGCTTTTATATGTTGGGTCGTACAATCGCAATTCTGACGTTGGCTGCAAACGGCATTCCAATTCAAATGACACTCATTTCGATTGGTATGACTATTCAGTATATATGACGCCAAAAATCACCCAGGTACATGTTGCTTTTATGACACCTGTCACACATGTTCATTAATAAACACCTAACATGTGCTGTATGTCCGTCTGTCTTTACGCTTTATTCTGACATTTTGTCACCCTGTTGATCTGCTCCACTCAATGGACGCCAACTTCATTTTGTCTGTCCTGTTGTGTTTGGTTTGACCTATGGGGAGGTGGGGGGGGGATAGTGGAGGGTCCTGACCCTGAGACTCACAGAAAATTGGGGTCTTTGTGTATAGTGCTATTAAATGCTCGCTGGGCACAATCAAACTTTATTACTTTGTGTCTGCAATTTTGTGCCTG